>JAOWBR010156133.1:0-12829 GCA_028571145.1 Dionaea muscipula
TTTTACCTTGTTATTATATGATCTATGCCTCTTTTCTTGCCTTTCTCAGGTTTCTTATCATCTAGAGGAAAGAAGGTTGATCGACGCCATCATTCATAGCAAAGTTAGGACCCTAACGCCTCACTGTTCAAGGAGGTCTACCTGGCGCCACCATTGCTAAGAATATTTTCAATACCTCCTAAGATGTCCCTGAAAATATGGCAACCAGAGAAGCTATGAATCTCTCAATCCATGACTCCTTCGCCATGGCGCTGACTAGCACTACTGAGCTGAGGCGCTGAAATATGAAGCCATGGCGATGACTTTCCTTAAATTTAGATTTAGCGATTTAACAATGTCGACCCCAATGCCTATGACACTCGTTCAACATGTCATATCATTCTGAGGGGTCAGATCATCCATACAATGAAGAAGTTTCTCTTAAGGAAGCCATGCCGCCACGGAGCTGACTGGTCTCACCAAGGCGTGGCGCTGCCCTATCCTAATTTCTCAATCCAAGATGCAACATTGCCAACCCGGATGCTAAACATATTTATTTGACCTATCCAAGCTCTCCATGGGGTCAAGTTAAGTATCGGATTCATTAATTTCCCTGGAGGAAGCATTGATGCCATAGCACAACTGGCACAGACAAGAACTTCAAGGCTAGGGCGATAATAGACCTCAAATCTTTATTCGAGACTCTTCCATGATGCCGATCATGATCCAATGTCCTTTTTAATGATTAGAAGATGATCCATGGAGTCAAATCTGGAGTTAGAGATGTCCTTCTCAAGATAGAAGCCCTTGATGCCATGACGTCACCAGTCCCTCCAAGATCATGACCGGACCTGCTACTTGCCTGACGCCACTAAGGCCGACGCCGTGGATGCTGTCGCCCCGCCCCCTTTTGACCTGCCCAGGCAGTTGCATTTCAGTTCCTGATTTCCCTCCTACTTTCACGCTTACTCCCAGGGGATCTTCTTGTTGGAACTGAAGCTGAAATCTCTCGCGGATAAGATGAACTTCAATTGATTGGCTCCTCCTCGGATGCCTATAAATACCCATCAAGCTGCTTTAATTAAAGGGTCGAACTCCTGAGATCAATCTGAGCTAGACGCTTGCTAAAACACCTTATGATAGGAGAGTGATCAGAGTACTAGTTTTGTATTAGGAGGAGTCTTCCCATATTCGTATGTTTCCAACAGTGAGAGTGTAAGGATTCAGAGTGTGTAAAGTGATTAACGCGATCACCATTGATCTTTGTAATCATCATTGTTCATTACGAACAAGGACCTTACGACCAAAAACATCTTTAATATAATTTCGCACTTATTTTCTCGCATTTACAGTCTTCTTTTACTTTTTCAATTCTCAAAGTTTTGTTGCAACATCTCCCTTCATAGCCGTGGTTCCAGTACTGATCACCTCCAAGGTTTATTCCGCAGAAGTAGTTCAGCGATCCTAGGATCGGTCCTGCCTCACTGTTGTTCCATAATATTTGGAGTGGTTGCTGAGTGGCCCTTGTTGAGGAGATTGTAGCTTGAGACTTCGCACTTTAATTACTGCTATTACATTTTCGGCCTTTACATTTCTCACCGTTACTTCTATTTGATTGCTTTACTGTTTTTAAGACTCACAAATTTGATATACCACTGTTACAGAGAATTCCCTGTAGGATTGATATTTTACTACTACTTAACGAGGCAGTACACTTGTTGTTGAGAATTCGTTGAACAAGTTTATGGCTACATCAGTGCGTCGATCTTCTCATCATCCTCTGTAGGACTATCAAATTTTGTACAGAAAGAAAGGCTCGAGGGGATATCCCAACTGGGCTCCTAGAGACTCTTATATAGAGGTCAAACCGAACCTCTAGGGGGAAAAATGGAATAACACTGTGCTAATTCAAAAAAGAGATTAAATTTTTGCTCCTCCGGACCCAAAAAATGATATTTCCAAAAATAAAAATAAGGCACCTACCTCAAAATTTTTCCCACCCCGAGACCCAATTCGATAGACTTGATTTCCTACTTTCCCCGCGGGTACTTTGTCGGAACAAGACTTACAACACATAGGTACATCGGGTATGAAAGAGAGAGGAAGAGTCGATTTTTATTGTTATCTCTAAAATTTTTATTTTTCGAAGACTCGTGGAGAGAGACTTTCTCTTTCCAAAACAACACTCTTGTCATTCTTTCTTTGGTTTTTCTCCTCCGGGACAATGGAGCCCTAGGTCTCCATTTACACAGATTAGGCTTCTAAGAGAAGCCCATGCATGGAAAACTAAAGGATTTTATCCTATAAAATATAAAACCTAGGCTAAATATAAAATGTAGCCCAAATAGTAACCTAGGCTAGCTAAATAGTATAAACCTATGTAAAAAATCTTACAATCCTAAAGTTTCCTACGTGAAACTAGGAAGGAAGACATGGATGCACTATTTAGCATATTAAACAACTATTTTTCACTATTACAAGAAGACCTTTTATTAAAGTATTCCTAGAGTATAGCTAAAAATAGCTGTAAAATTACTGGTATATGACCGGACCGAATAACCCGTCACATCCGGTCTCTTGATATGGCACCGCACTGAGTTCTAATTTGGATGAGAACCGTCGTCGTCTTCATAAACAGGGAGCTTTACGAGCCTATGTCCAATGACCCTTCTACTGGTTGATCCAAAACTAGATCAACCCATGGATGATATTGATGTCCGTGGGACTTTATATTCGTCATGCTCTGAGGGAGAGACTTCACCCTCTTGAATTCTCGCTGATCTCGATTTAGCGGGATCAGAAATAATCAACTGGTTTGCCTACTGTCTTACTGACCCTGAGAAAAGAGACTTATGTCGATCTCCAGAGTTTAGCCAAACACTAGGCCAAATCAAAAGCTTTGCATTAAGCAATTCTAGTTGAAAGCTTCTAACACTGCCTGATGCCTCATTTTGATACAGCTGCGTAAATCTGCTAACTCCTCTTCTTAAGGCCGGTTGTCCGGTGTTATAATATTAAGATAAAGTCGAGCCATCAATCTGATGCATCGCCTATCAGGACTGCATTATAAGGCATTTTTCCATTCCTTGGTAGAAACCCGTACCTCTAGGGCTTGCCTTGGGCTCCGATATCGTAAATCGACGTGGAGATCGGGTATTACCTTAATTCAGGACGCTTTTGAATATAGATTAGCCCATGCTCCTCCGAGTAGAGATCTAGAGAAATCTCCTATACTACTGTCAACTACGGCGATTAGGATGGGTAGATCTTGGCCCTTTCTAACCAGCAGATCTATACCAATCTGGACAATCCCGTAGTGAACATACCTGGCCTTTTTTTCCTACGACCTGTTGTATGTCTTGGGATGTTAGGAGAGGTACTACAAAGGTCCCGTCATCTGTTTGGGATACCTCAGCAGTGACCTCCTTTTCGATCACCTTAATAGTTTCTCTATAAGGGATCCAGGACCCATTGTAAACCTTTGTCCAACTGACATGGGGCATGGTCCAGTCATGACATTCTCTTCCTTGTGAAGGGATGTCAGTATCGGAAGATTAAACGAAACTCGATCCTTGGTCCATTCCTTCGTTTAGGAGTGGTGCAAGACCTTACTCATCACCTTCGGCTCGGATCACAGCAAAGCGTAACTAACTTAGATTATGATAAAACGGAATATCGTCATCCTCTATTTCGCTGGAAGAGTATTCAGAGAGGATTGAGTATAGACTTTCATCGTCTGAGTCTATCTCGTTTCCCCAAATAGGTTCATAGAGCAGTTCTGAGGAATCTTCCATCAAGATGCACTTGAGGCTTCCTTTCCACTTGTCTGCTTCAGGGCAACTGTCCGACTTATGGCCCTTCTTACCACAAAACCAGCAGCAGTTGTAATCGGTAAGAGATTTACCCTGCGGGCATTTTGGATATCTTCCATATTTTTTATGAAATGCCTCCTTGACGTTATGACTGACGTGGTTGGGGCGTAGGTATCTCTTATCTGGTTGTCTGGGCTTCTGCTTTGAGAAACACTTACCAAAACACCTCCAGGTCTTGCCCGGTCTGGCTTGTCCTGAGCAGGTGTCCTATGACACTGACCACTAGAACAATTTATGGCAAGCCTCTACGGGCGTGCTGCAGCACCTTCTTGAGCTACACCATCGGTTTTGGTGCAACACGCTGGGTTGATATAGAGCATGCTTCGGACGTCTTATAAGAAGTGCCTCTGCATGCAGCTTAGCCTAATCATCTTCCGAACAGATTCGGCTTGTACTCCGAGAGTGTCTAAGATCTCGTGATCACTCTTGAGCCTTTTTTTATCGCCTGGAATACCAGTTCTAGCCAACTGTCTGGTAGTTTCTGGATAAAGACTTCCTTAGCATAGGCCTGATCCTATGGGTCTAGCTTGTAGTACCAATGCTGGAACTCGCATAGGTATTCTTCGAAGTAACACATATCGCAGATCTGGATATTGGTTATAGCCATTTTGGCTTTTTCCACCAATTCCTCGCCTCGATCAATGAGCAAATATCCTACAAACTTTTCTTTAAAAAAATCTGCTATGATCGCTATTACTTCGTCGGGGGTGCTGATGGTATCGAGGATGATGGTGCTCACATCGGAGTTTCTCTGGAGCACTTCTCAAAATCTCCCAGCATTCCCTCTTAGTGTTGCTATTATGAACTTGTAGGCTCGCGCTACAGTCCATGCCTCGACACCGTGACTAAGTATCTTACATCGAAGATCCAGAGCCCAATCGTCTATGGCTACTGCGGGGTTCTTTTCGCAGTCAAGCCTTAGAATAGTTCCGTTACGAGGTACGTCCTTAGAGGGACTATTTCGTGGTCGGTATTCCTCCTAGATCTGACTTGGATAGCCAATCAATCGTTGGGTCGATTTGGCCGTCGATTGAAGCATATCCTTGAAAGATATCTTCTTTCTTTCCCATGGTGTGGCCTCTGTCCTCAAAGGTTGTCATATGGGATTCGTTGCCCATGGTTTTACTTCTGGGAATCGTACTGGTTTCCATTGGGACTCCACCACTGAAGGTCGTCCTTCTGAGTATCCTCTTCTGGCGGAGTGATTTTTTACAAAGGCATATGCCTCTGCTAACGTAGTTGCTTGGAGGTTTTCTACTCTATCAAGCAGTTCGGTTATTTTATCTTGGATGCTTTCTACATCCTCTTCTTTCCAAGTTTCTTTAGAAAGAATTTTACTTAACTCTGGCTGAGATTGTTTTATCTCTCGAGTTAGACCGGAAGGTTCCTTAGTTGCCTCTATGTCTTTAAGGGCACTCTGAACTTCTCGATGATTTGGAACAGTATCTGCATAGTCCCTTTCTCTATATCTTCCTGATATACTACTTTGAGCATTCGATGATTCAGGGATGTCGGAACTGACACCCCTCATTTGCTCTTCATAGCTTTTTTCTATGTCTCGAATTGTCTCTTGGACAGGCTTTACCTTGTCATCCTTGGACATTTTTAATATCCTGTCTGGATTACTATCAAGGCTGATAAATTTAATACTCTTCCAAGAACACTGTCTGCGCTCCCGAAGACTCTCTTTATAGAGGCCAAACCGGACCTCTAGGGAGAAAAACGGAATAACACTGTGCTAATTCAAAAAAGAGATTAAATTTTTGCTCCTCCGGAGAGACCTAAAAAATAATAATTCCAAAAATAAAAATAAGGCACCCACCTCTAAATTTTTTCCACCTCGAGACCCAATTCGGTAGCCTCGACTTCCTGCTTCCCCCACGGGTATGTCTGAACAAGGCTTACAACACTTAGGCGCCTTGAGTATGAGAAAGAGATGAAAAGAGGATTTTTATTGTTATCTCTAAAATTTTTATTTTTTGGAGACTTGTGAAGAGAGACTTTCTTTTTCTAAAATAGTACTCTTGTAATTCTTTCTCTGGTTTTTCTCCTCCGGGACAATGAAGCCCAGGGTCTCCATTTATACAGACATGAAGGCCTCTGTAAGAAGCCTGGATATGGAAGACCTAAAGACTAAAGTAGAAAAAACTAAAGAATAACAAGCCTAGGCTAAATATAAAAAATAGCCTAAATAGTAACCTAGGCTAGTTAAATAGTATCTAACTATGTAGAATTCTTACAATCCTAAAGTTTCGTACGTGAAACTAGGAAGGAAGACATGGATGTACTATTTAGCTATTATTTTAGCATTATTACAAGAAGACCTTTCAAAGTAGTTTTGTAATACAACTAAAATAGCTGTAAAATAGCTAGGATATGACCAGACCGAATAACCCGTCCAATCCGGTCTGTTGATATGACACTGCCCTGAGTTATTGTCTTATCTTTTCTTGTGTTGACTGGTCCTACTTTCCAGTCTGGCAAGAATGTAGATATTTGGTGAGAGCGTCAGCGATGAAGTAATCGGTTCCTTTAATTTTTTCAATCGAAAAGGAATAGTATTGTAGCTCGTTTCTCCATCGGACAAGTCTTGCCCGGGTGAATCGCTTTAGGCGTACTCCCATGAAGTTCTTTACATAAGAACTGTCTGTCCGGACGATAAACCCTTTGCTTAAAAATAATTCATTAGCTCAAATGCCTCTAAGCACTACTAGAAGCTTGCACTCATGAATCGGATAGTTGGTTTCAGCTGGGCTGAAACAACCGCTCTAATAACAGCTGAGATGCTCTACTCCGCCTGATTTCCTAATCTTTAAAACACATCCCCACGCGATGTCCAAAGCATCGGTTTCTAGTAGTACGGCAAATTCAGTCCTGTCTGGATATTCCAATCGGGGAAGAGTCTAAATTGTAGACTTGAGGTATAGGATCACTTTCCCATCCTCAACCGTCCAGGCCCACGGGACCTTACTGGACACCTTTGGTTGGATTGGAGCCGCTTTGTCAGCAAGGTTTGAGATATACCGCCTTGCATAGTTAAGGACTCCTAGAAAGCATTGGCATTGCTTTCTGTCTAGTAGATCGTCTGAAAATCCAGCTAGCTTTTCAGCAATGTATGGCTGAAGCTCTTCTGTATTCCCGCAGATTTTTAGGCCTGGAAACTCAATCTGAGGCTGGGCCGACACGGTCTTTCGTTCGGAAAGCACCATTCCTTCACATATAAACACCTGAGCCACTTGCTTTAGGTGCGTATAGAGGTCCTCCAAGTTCCTGCTAAAAACGAGGACGTCATCAATATAGACTATCATAAACTGTGACATCCCCTCGATCGCATGGTCTATTCGTCGCTGGACGATTGTTGGGTTGTTCTTTAATCCAAATGGCATAAGTAACCATTCGTAAATCCCTACTGGCATTATGAAGGCAGTCAGACTGACTGTGTGCTCTTTGATCTTAATCTGCCAAAATCCGGACTTACGATCAAATTTTGAGTAGATGGTGGAATTTTCTTTCCTAATCCTGTCTCGTATGGACTCCTGATTAGGGATGTTATATTCGTCATCTTTTGTTGCCTTATTTAAGTCACGGTAATCAATCACCATTCTGGCTTTGCCTCGTACTTGTTCGGCATGATTGAAGACCATGAAGGCGGCACTTCTGTGCTTGATTTTGTTGGGCCGGATTAGGCCCATTTTTAATAGTTATGGAATTTGTTTCTCAAATTCCTCTATCATTAGTTTAGGGTATGCAATCCCCTTACTGCGGATTACCGTTCCTGGATCTTTCAAGACATGGTCTGCTACAGGCATATCTTTCTGACATAACTCTTGAGGATAGTCTGACCAATTCTGGGACAACGACTACTTAATTTTTCAAGCTCGTTGCTTGGTGCAACATCTTGTTATGCGACGCTCAAAGCACCAACAACAAGCAGCACCCACTTATCAAACTTCTCTTGATAGGTAAATGGCTTAGTCTCGAGCAAGTGACTCCTAGCACCTTGCTTTTCTATAGAGGTTGTTGGATTGTAATGATTATCCAAGATAACCCCGTTAGAAAAAATCGTAAAAGGTTGATATCTTCTAAGGAACATATTTCCTAACAAGAAGTCATTGGGTAATTCGGGAATCAGGAAGAAGATTTCTTCTTCAAAGGCCCTTCTATTGATGGTTATACTCAACTCCTTGGCGATCTTTCTAATCGATAAAATATTACTGTTACCTACTGTAATGCGCAAATTGGTAGACTCCCATTCTACTAATGGAAAGTCGATCCTGGTGCAAGACCATGTACACCCTGTATCGTTAAGGGTTGTACAGTTTCTACCTCCTATAGATAGTTGTATCGTGGTAGCCCAATCTTCAATCCCGGTTCTAAGGATTAATGTTCCCGTATAGCAAATACCGTATGGTTCTTTCTCCAAACTAACCATGTTACCTTTGCCATGATGGCGGCTGCCGCTGTTGCTAGCCATTACGCGAGATTATAAGTCTGAAGACCTTGTCCATCGGCTTCGCTACCGAGTCCTAGTCAGAGGTTTTCCAACAGCCACTATTGACCTTATTCTAGACTGATGGATGAATATCTGCTCTTGGGTGAAGCGGAGGTCGCTTTCTAAGATGGCTTTAACCCTCCTAGATTATAGGATCTGGCTCAATCCTTTCTCTACAACTTGAGAGTTGATAATATTTCTCTAACCAGATTTCTCTGATTAATCTATCATAAAAGTCGATGCGGTTGAGGCAGTATTGTTGTTAATAAAACAACGATTTCTTCTGTGCGGCGTGAGAAATTGTTCGTCTAGGTAGTGCCGACTTGGACCTTCCTGTCCGAGGCATTACATGTCTAACAAAACTCATTAATTTCCTTCTGGAATTTTCAATATCCTGCCAAGAACACTGTCAAGGTTGTGATATGAAAAATATGTTGCCCTTACTGGGAACTTTTATTTATCCTGCCTAGCACATTGTCAAGGTGCTGATAAATTTAATACTCTACCAAGAACACTGTCTGGGCAAATTTTTAATATCCTATCTGGAGTACTTCCAAACTCTGATATTTTTTGGATACTCTGCCAAGAATACTTTCAAGGCCGTTAGATTTAATATCCTGCCCGAACTACTTCCACTGGGCTCTGATACCAAATTTTTAACAGAAAGAAAAGCTCGAGGGGATATACTAACTGGGCTCCCGGAGACTCTCTTATATAGAGGTCAAGCCGAATCTCTATGGAGAAAAACAGAATAACACTGTGCTAATTCAAAAAAAAAGATTAACAAGAGTGTTATTTTAGAAAGAGAAAAAGCAGAGAAAGAATAACAAGAATATTGTTTTAGAAAGAGAAAGTCTCTCTCCACGAGTCGTCGAAAAATTTAAATTTTAGAAATAACAATAAAAATCCTCTCTTCATCTCTTTCTTATATCTGAGGCGCCTAAATGTTATAAGTCTTGTTCCGACAAAATACCCGCGGCAGAAGTAGAAAATCAAGCCTATGAAATTGGGTCTCGAGTGGGAAAAATTTGGAGGTGGGTACCTTATTTTTATTTGTGGAATTATTATTTTTTGGGTCTCTCCGGAGGAGCAAAAATTTAATCTCTTTTATGAATTAGCACAGTGTTATTCTGTTTTTCTCCCTAGAGGTCCAGTTTGGCCTCTATATAAGAGATTCCCCGGGAGCCCAGTTGAGATATCCCCTCGAGCCTCTCTTTCTGTAAAAATTTGGTATCAGAGCAAGTGGAAGTAGTGCGCGCAAGATATTAAATCTAACAGCCTTGAAAGTACTCTTGCCAGAGTATCCAAAAAATATCAGAGTTTAGAAGTACTCCAAACAGGATATTAAAAATGTCCAAGGACGACAAGTCAAAGCCTGTCCAAGAGACAATTCGAGACATAGCAAGAAGCTATGAAGAACGAATGACGGGAGTCAGTTCCGACATCCCTGAATCATCACATGCCCAAAGTAGTATATCAGGAAGATATACAAAAAGAGACTATGCAGATACTATTCCAAATCATCGAGAAGTTCAGAGTGCCCTCAAAGACATAGAAGCAACTAAGGAACTTTTCGGTCTAACTCGAGAGAGAAAATAATCTCAGGCAGAGTTAAGTAAAATTCTTTCTAAAGAAACTTGGAAAGAAGGGGATGTAGAAAGCATCCAAGATAAAATAATCGAATTGCTTGATAGGGTAGAAAACCTCGAAGCAACTAGGTTAGCAGAGGCAGATGTCTTTGTAAAAAATCACTCCGCGAGAAGAGGACACTCAGAAGGAGGACCTTCAGGGGTGGAGTCCCAATGAAAACCAGTATGGTTCCCAGAAGTAGAACCATGGGCAGCGAAGCCTATATGGCAACCTTTGAGGACAGATGCCACACCATGGGAAAGAAATAAGATATCTTTCATGGATATGCTCCAATTGATGGCCAAATCGACCGAATGATCGATTGGCTATCCAAGTCGGATCCAGGAGGAATACCGACCCTGAAATAATCCCTCTGAGGACGTACCTCAGAACATAACTATTTTAAGGCTTGACTGCGAAAAGAACCCCGCGGCAGCCATAGACGATTGGGCTCTGGATCTTCAATATAGGATCCTTAGTCACGGTGTCGAGGCATGGACTGTAGTGCGAGCCTACAAGTTCATAATAGCGACACTAAGAGGGAATGCTGGGAGATTTTTGGAAGTGCTCCAGATGTTAGCATTTGCATGTATATCATATTAATCTTAGTTTTGATGATGATCATTAGTTATGATGAAAACATATTATATTTACCCTTCTTGATCATTGATTAGTGCAATCTTATGCACTAATTCTCTTCTTAATGTTCTCCGGATTAGACATTTTCTCATGCTATTTAGAGAAATATTGATTCCTATTTTAGCTAACCGATCCTTGAGGAGACTTGGTGGAAAGAGTGAACATTTCAGGTTATTAGCGGATTCGGCTTTCACTTTGGCCGAAATCAGTATTCACCAGTTCCTAGTTTGTCCGAAGAAAACTCCGGGTACGACACCACGGACTAGGAGGGACTTCTCTACACATCGAAATGTCAAGCTCAGGGTATGATACCACGGACTATGAGCATGATGGACCTCAAGGAAGGGACAGAGGACGTTGGGATGCTGATTCCGAACTGCCATGAGTAATGCTAACCAAGGCCCCGGAATTCCGAACTCAAAGGAGTCAGGGATTCCGAATGCAACTCTTACCTGATTCACTTCGGTTCTCTCACTCAATGAGCAACGATTTCCAAATGAAGGATCCAGAAGGAGTTGGCAGTTAGATCAAAACCAATCTGGACCACTGATCTCATGAACACATCTGATTGGAGGATCGCTCAACAGACTTCCACCAGTTCACATGGACACGTGGACCGCAACTTTCTCTATAAATAGGCATCGGATTGAATTGTAAAAGGGTCTTTGCTTTGCTAGTCTTTGCTTTTGCAGACTTTGCTCTCATAGCAGACCTATAGCTAGCAAGTTCTTCATCTCCAAACACTTAAGCTGTAATCGACCTTCAAAGCAATGAGAATGGATTGAGAATTTTCTTTGATCTTCTGAGTTAATCTCTACTTCATTGTGTTCCTTAATTATCACATAATCTTCTTCTCCTTCATCACTTCACATACTCTCTACGATCTCTCACTGAGATCCAAAGATTGAAGGGATTAACACATTCAAGAGAGAGAGATTAAGGACAGAGAATGGATTTCTAGCAGACATCGCTGATCACCGGTTAGATACACTCTCTTGCACAATGAGGATGCATGATGATCGTGAAGGAAACCCCGAATGAACGGGGCTCCGCGGAAGCGTTCAGGATCGCGCCGGTACGTAGGATAGAGGACAAAAATTTTTCCATTCACATTCGCATACATACATTAATATATAATAAATATATATTTGTATCGGATTGATTCCTCACGGAGATTAACTCCGACGATCGAGTTCGGCGGTGCGCTACGCGCGACCGATGCTGCTGATGACTTTGCGCGACTATCCCGATTACTCGTGCCCATGCTCGGCTGCTGCTATCGTTGTTTGCTAGCGCCGCTGCCCGCTACACACGCGGCTACTGCAGCACTCGCGGGACTCCGCTGCTACTGCGACGTACTGCCCTTGCGTGATGGACTGCGCTGAAGCCACGTCGCCGCGGTGTTCGCGCGCCGTCCGCCGCCTTTGTGCGCGGCTGCCGCTGCACCTGTGCACGCTGCGCTTATGCACGATTGTGTGCTGCCGCCGCTGTCGTGACCCGCTACTACCGCAGCCCTTGCGTGATGCTGTACGTCGCCTTGCGCGCCACTGCGCGATGCTGAATCGATCCGCGCGTTGAAACACGCGGCTGCCACGCGCGGCTGTGCACCGCTGCACGCCGTCCGCCGCCATGGGGAATCCACGCGCGCTGCTCTCTCGCGCGCCGCTGCAACCCTGCTTATCGCTGTAGGATGCCCAAAAGCTGCACGCGTTGTTGTCCGTCACCATCATGTGCGGCTCATACCTGCGCTGCATGCTGCCCGGACATCGCTCAAGGATCCGCCAACGCCGCTGCCCGCTTGCGCTGCCGCCCTCTACACGTTATGCGTGATCGATCGGTAAGGATGTCCGTGATCCGGTTTGTCGATCGTTGTCGAACAACCGGATGGATTTTCTTCCAATCATCAACGCCCACTCGTGGTCACGATCGGACGCCCCCGCCTTTGCCTTCTTCTCAATTGATAGTAGGCGGCCACCTCTTCATCTTCATCTCCATGAAGTCGGTCGGCAAGGGAAGGGGGAAGATGATGATGGCGGCTAGAAGAAGAGAGAGGGGAAAGCCACCTATTCGTCTTCTAGGTTTTTTCTGAGTCCAGAGGCTAGGTCTTCGGTAGTAGAACTGAAACCCCCATCACCACTTTTTATAGGGATTCGTAGAAACCCTATAACCTTAGGCGAATAAGACTCGTCGCGGGCAAACCTAGGGACCAATCAGGAAA
>JAOWBR010156144.1:0-12828 GCA_028571145.1 Dionaea muscipula
GTTACTTATCAACACTAAACCAACCAATGCATTAAACATATCAAGTGCTTGTTATCATCAAAACATCAATCATCAAGAGTCAACAGTACAGGTCGGGACATTGCAGGTATCGCAAAATAAGGATTAGACCATTGAACATCTACATCCTCCACTCCATAAGCCTCTTCTTAGCGTGGTTAGGATGCCCTTTGTGATCGCAGGGACTGAATCACCTCCCACTCCTCTAGTGTAAATATTTCAAATATACACCACTGGGACCCTCAGCAACCATGGGACCCTTAACCTTATCAATCGGTGGTCGTGAAGGCATTCTCGACCCCAACACAACGTTCTCAGAGGGATCCGAAACCCCCGCTCTAGTTCTCGTATTCACCATAACGTCAATAGAGCATATGGTAATATAAATATACTTCTCAAATATACTTCTTAGGTACATGTCTATATAAAAAAAACATAAACACATACCTAGATGCCGAGACGACGCCTCAATTGACCTCTAGGACACGACACTCAAACATAGTTGAGTCCTCAAAGAGAACCCAACTTTGCTCCGATACCACAAATGTAACACCCCACGCCGGGTGGGGTGAAACCAGCGATAACCCGTGGGTCTTGCCCCAGGTAATTGAAGCCCATAGGTTTACAAAACATCATCTCATTCTTTTAAACAGACAATATTAGGTATGAACAAACATATATGCATACCATCTCAAAAGGAGTCATGCCATACGGGCACGAGTAAACCTCACATGACTATCTCAAACACATATTATCTCAAAATAGTATCTCGAAGGTGTTCATGACACTTATACATGATAGCAGAAAAAAAAAGTATAAAAAAAGGAAAATCCTATAGGCGTGGCGACGCCCCATCACGGTATCCAGTCAAGTCCTTTCCCGAGTACCTGAAAATGTTATCAGTGTAGCACCGACAACCGACATACAATGGCTGAATAAGGGTAGAGGGTGCAAGAAATGCATACCCGTAGGTAAGCATCTCTGATAGTCAATGAATACAATAAAACATGCAGATTATGCATAAATCATATTTTATCTGATACTGTAAACATATAATCAAGCACCTCATACAAATCATATAACGTCTCATGGAAGGTCACATGTAACGTATCTGAAGACATCTCAAAACAAATTAAATATCTCAAATACTTCAACGTAAAATCACAGAAAGCATAATGAACATGAACCGCCATGTACAATCACAAACCTAAGGCATCCCCTATTCCACTTGTGTACACCTTGGCATAGCGACCGGAATATACCACACAAGCATATTAAACTGTCCTAATCCTCCGTAGCTAGTGGAAAGACGTGAAGACGTTGTGTCAACAAAAGGTGGCCATAGTCATCCTTTAAAAGGAAAATATTTCACCCTTCCAAAGAGAATATTTCAAGGACTTATTCCATCTCATATCTGTGAAAGGTACAACTGATAATCTCAATAAATAACACATGCCTCATGTCAATACTCAAACAATGTAAAACTCATCATGCCTCATATATTCCTTCATAAATTAAAGAAATCTCATCCAATTCATGTCACAAAGTGAAATGAAAACACTCAAACATGGATTATATAACATATGTCATAAAAGGCCCTTGGTCAATAGGACATCCGTGTGGAAGTCCTTATACTACGCCTTACCTGGAATACACTGATGTCTATAACAAAGAAGTCCTCACGAGCTCTATCAAGGCTTGTTATCAAGTTCTAAGCAAATACATATAAAGCATATTTCAATAATACGCTCAAAATATCACATACAGCTATAACTTTTTAAACACACCATAATCCCTTAATTGAACCCTCAATCAATCTTTAACATCTCAATCTACAAGCTAGTCTAAGATCATTCCTCATTAATTGGGATTGAATCCTTAACGTTCGGAGCTCGAACAGATCAAAACGGTTCAACCGGTGCAGGGACTGAATATCCTCTCCCTATGGACCAGATATCCGCCCTCATTCCCCCTTCTCGGGCAGCAACTTAATCATGGGGCCAAATATCTTCCCTTCCCAGCCGGATAACTGCCCTCAGCATTTGCACAATTCTGCAGAATTCCATAAACACGAACCACATGTAAACTCAACAAAAACTCAAGTTCAACCAACCAAACATGTCACAAAACACTTATACAACATATGTAGACCATCCCTAAGCTTGAGCAACCTTAATTTCATCATTTGACATGATTAAAAATCATATATGAGCATAAAACCTTATATTTTATCAATTTAATCATTTTAATGGTTTCAAACCATCCAAGTTACCATTTTATAGCTTATACACATCCAACAACATACATATAACATGTTTAAAGTATCCTTGAGCCTAACAAATCTCTGATTCATAATGTCATCTTATGAAAAAAAAAATCACAAAATCATATATTCTCTTAATTCCAACAACATACAAAACCAACATATCATCCAAAACAATTGATGAAAGGATGAAATGATACCAAATTCAATAGGATAACCAAAACAATCCTTTTAAGAACCTCTTCAAGTTTTACACAAGCACACAAGATCAAAAAATCATAAAGGAACTACTAGCCTTTCCTTTCCCTCTTCTTTTCTTTCTTCTCTTCCTTTTTCCCTTCTCTTTCTCCCTTCTAATTTTCTGATTTGGTTTTATGAAATCAGCAAGGCAAATGGACCTTAAGACTAAGGAAAACAAGTGGAAGCGACACCTTCCATGGAAGAGGTGTCCACACCTTAACCCATAGAAGCTTAGTCATCAAATTCAATGTTTATCCACTAAGTCAACAATAGGGGCTGAAATCTTTAGCTCCTCCATCCCAAATGTACAACTAGCTTAGGAAAAATATAGGTTCTAACTCAACTAACTAAGCTACTAACATCTCAAACTAACTTAGCTCAAAGTCATACCAACCTTAAAATCGTATCTCAAAACTTATCCAAAGCACGTCAATATGTAGTCCTTATTCACCATTCTTCATGACGATAATTGTCGTATCAAAATTAACACGTCATTCATCCCCGATCTCAAAATGACCTTTTTACCTTTATAAGACGAAAAACTTCTCATCGGAATAGAAGTTTCAGTCCCCTATCAACCACTTTACCCCTATAATGGAATATTTCCTCATTTAACCTCGACATAATCTCTATTCATAATAATAATAATATTAATATAATAATAAATAATAATAAAATATTCTTTTTAAATTAAAATAAGGGCACAAGTATAATAGGCTAGCCGCACGATCATGCACCAGAAAATCCAGAAACGTGATTTTGCCCGGCTAATCGCAGGCCTTACCACTGGCTAGTCGCCGCTCCACAACTGCACAACTCGACAGAAAATTCAAAAGACCAAATTTGTGCCACATTCCTACAAATCTCCACCTTGACACAAATTCACCCAAACACCAACAAATAAAACCTGCAGTCAAAACAAAACCACCACCACAAAGCCACAAAGAGACACTAACCTCCAAACCAAAACAAACGAGCCCAAAAACAAACGGCTCACAAAAGATCCAGTCACAAACGGCTCACATTCGCCAAAAGGGGGCCAAACCAAAAAGTAAATGCCAAAACAAAGGAGACCAAAGCAAAACGCAGCAAGAGGGACAACAAAATACCAAAGTCCACAAGTTGCCACATGATACCAAATATGCTAAAGTAGCCAAATTCCCTAATGGTAATAAATCACGCCAAATGAGACCCTAACAAAATAGATGTGCCACCAAGATCGCCCAAATAACGTCACACGCCAAATCAGTACAACTACCACCAACCTTAGACTCCAAAACATTCGTGCTAGCTCGAGAAGCATGCCCAAATAGTCGAAACAAACTACGCCAATGTCTCATAGACTCATCGCCAAAACTATTGACCTGCTCTCCAGTCCGAACAATACTAGCTGCAACAGAACAAACTAAACCAGTGGCGGGTAATGTCGATTGTCCTGCCCGATTAGTGGAGAAAATGACTGGACCCGACTCCACCTTAAACTATACTCTCTTTTTCACCAAACCTGTCACAACAGGTCAAACTCCACCTGAAGTGGAACCAACGGTAGAAGAGTGATGAGAATCACGATCACGGCAATTCAACTTCAATCACCGGTAGAATTGATCACCTCTCTAACTCACGATCAGTGAGCAAAAACCAAAAAAATAATGGAAGAAATAAATTGATGAATCTCACATAAAGATTGGAACTCAATCTCAGCGGTAGCTCAATGTGATCTTCACACCCTCTGATTCTCATTGAAACAACAATGGAGAATTACATAGAAAGCTTTGAGAGGAAACTAGAAACTCTCAAGCTATGAAAAACAATTTGAGAACTTAGCCACAACTAACTCTAGCTATCTATAAAAGTGACCTAGCAAAGGGAGGGGACTATGTACACGTGTCACTACCTCATGAGGCAGTTACAAGAGTGGGAACCACAACACGTGATACAAAAACAAGCTAAAACAGAAACAGTGATATCGGACGTAGGAATAAACTCAGACGAATACTCCGTCTGACCTCCAGCAGTCACAGCAGCATCTGGTTGAAGAATTGGTTGGTCTACGTCTCACTGTATCTCTGGTCCTCAATGTCTGGTATTCACATCACGAGACGTGGCATCAATCTTCAAGCAGACAAACAACTGTCTAACTTCACAAATGCCAATCACCATCTAACTCAGAACTGGACTTAGCACCATCATGCTAACTCAGACGTTACGCCATTAAACAACACTTATAGACTTCACATCTAAGCAGACTAACGACTGAGTTATTTCTGCAGACTACCGTCTCCCTCAACAGAACACCGGACGGTGATCCCGTTTGCCTACCCGGATGGGATCCTTGGCAAAAGTTGAAAACCTCAACAAAACTCCCCCTTTTTCACTTTTGACAAGTGAACTTAGTCATACCTGCTGAATCACAGCAAAACTTAAACTTCTCTAAATTCAACTCCTTTGTCATCATGTTAGCCCCATTCATGTTCGTATAAATATTTTCCATCTCAAACTACTTTTCAGCCAGAGTATCCCGTATCTAATGATACCGCATGCCAATGTGCTTCGAGCGGTAATGGAATGAATAATTTTTGGCAAGATGAATTGCACTCTGACTATCACAATGCAAAACATACCTCCTTTGTTCAAATCCCAACTCAGACAAGAACTTCTTCATCCACAACAACTCTTTTGATGCTTCTATAGCAGTGATGTACTCGGCTTCAGTCGTTGATAAAGTACCACATTTCTGTAGATGTGACTGCCAGACCACTGTTCCTCCTGTAAACGTGATCATGTAACCAAACGTGGACTTTCATGAATCAACATCACCAGCCATATCCGCATCTGTGTAACCAGTCAACACTGGTTCCGTCTGCCCCAACCATAATCCCAAACCGGAAGTTCCTTTCAAGTATCTGAGGACCCACTTCACAGCTTCCCAATGCTCTTTAACAGGATTAGACATGTAACGAGTGATCACTCCCACTACATGAGCAGTATCTGGCCTTGTAGCAATCATCGCATACATTAAACTACCGACTGCTGAAACATACGGTATCCCACTCATCAGCTTCATCTCCTCTACCGTCTATGGAGACTGTGAGTGACTTAAAGAAAAATGATTAGCCAACGGTATACTCACCGTCTTAGCATTTTTCATACCAAACCGTCTGAGCACCTTCTCGATGTACTTCTCTTGAGTAAGAAGAGCTTTCTCAAATGTCTGTTCCGTGCAATTTAAAGACCGAGAATTTTCTTGGCTGGACCCATGTCTTTCATTTTAAAGAACAATCTCAACCCCTTCTTCAGTTCTTCAATCCTTGTACTATTCTTTCCTACAATCAGTATATCATCAACGTAGAGAAGTAAGATGATAAAATCATCTTCTGAGAACCGTCTGACAAAAATACAATGATCTGCGTCTGTCTTTGAGTACCCCTGCTCAATCTTGGCAGAATCAAACTTTTTGTACCATTATCTTGGAGCTAGCTTTAAACCATACAGGCTCTTCCTCAAACGACACACGAGGTTCTCAGTAATCTTTTTAACATACCCCTCGGGTTGTTCCATGAAGATCTCCTCCTCTAAATCACCATTTAGAAATGCGGTCTTCACATTCATTTGTTCAATCTCAAGATCTAGACTTGCAGCCAGTCCTAGAACCACACGGATTGAGGACTTTTTAACGACTGGGGAAAATATCTCCTCGAAGTCTACTCCCTTCTTCTGTGAGAATCTCTTCACGACCAGTCGAGCCTTATACCTTGGCCTACCATCAAGATCACCCTACTTGATACGAAACACCCACATGTTTTTCAAAGCTTTCCTACCCTTAAGCAACTCAACAAAATCAAACGTATTATTATCAATGAGAGATCTCATCTCATCATCCATGGCTTTCAGCCAGTTAGCTTTGTCAGCATCTTTAAATGCTTCTTGGTAGGACTCGAGCTCCCCCTCATCAGTAGTCATCGCATGCTCTGATTCTAGATACCGTATGGGGTTCTTCTGTACGCGTCCTGTCCGTCTGGGTACCACTCTCATAGACGGTGCTAGCTGCACAGACGATACTGCCTCAGTCTCTATCTTTTCCTGGGGTTTAGACGTGATCACTGTCTCCTTCGTCTGACTCAACGGCTCTAGAGACACAGGTACATCCATTGTCTGAGGCTCTTTGGCCTTATACTCCCCCGTTTGTTGTTCTGGCTCCACACCAGTCTGATCTTCATTGAAGATGACATCTCTACTCCGGATGATCTTGTGACCCACTGGATCATAGAGACTATAACCAAACTCATCTAATCCATACCCAAGAAAAACACATTTCATTGATTTAAGATCAAGCTTTGAACGCTCGTCTTTGAGGACATGCACATAGACGGTGCTACCTAAACAATACAAATTATCATAGCTCACTGATTTGCTAGACCAGACGCTATCAGGAACTTCTAAGAATAAAGGGATACATGGAGACAGGTTCAACACATACACGGTAGATGCCAGAGCTTCACCCCAGAATGTCTTTGGCAGACTGGCTTGTGACAATAAGCATCTGACTCTTTCAAGCAATGTCCGGTTCATCCTCTCCGTAATCCCATTCAACCGTGGGGTCTTTGGTGGAGTCCTTTGATGCCGTATGCCCTACTTCTTGCAATACTCATCAAACTCACCAATAAACTCTGCCCCATTATCAGATCAAACCATCTTTAGTTTCTTTCCCATCTGCCTTCCACAAGAGCATGAAACTCCTTGAAGATTTCAGCTACTTGATCTTTGGTCTTCAACAGATATACCCACGTCTTCCTTAAGTGATCATCAATGAATGACACAAAGTAGCTAGCTCCACCGAGTGACTTTATTAGTATTGGCCCGCAAACTTCAGTATGCACCAGCTCAAGAACTTTAGTCTTTCTCTTAGATGGAGTTTGAGACTTGAAAGCAACCCGCGTCTGCTTCCCCTACAAGCAGTGCTCACATTCTCTGAGATTCACCGTATGTAGTCCGGGTAACAACCCCTGTTTGGCTAACACAGTCATGCCCTTCTCACTCATATGGGCCAGATGGCAATGCCACAAATCCGTGGTAACTTCATCCTCTACAGTATGAGCAAAACTAGTTACATACTTGGATTGAAAAATGTAGAGAGATGATACCTTTTCCCCTTTAGCTGCCACAAGTGATCCCTTGGTCAGCTTCCATCTTCCATCATTGAAGACACTAGTGTAACCTTCATCATCCAGACGGCTCATGGATAGTAGGTTCATCCTCATGTCTGGGATGTACTCGACATTTTTCAACATCAATCTTTCTCCCTGCTCCGTCTCCAAGCAGACGTTGCCATAGCCGATGGCAAACGCAATTCGAGTGTTGCCCATTCTTACCACACCATAGTCACCGGGCATGTAAGTGGAAAACAATTCACGTCTGAGAGTGGCATGAATAGTATCACCACTATCCACGATCCACTTGGCCTCTAGACCAGCCATGCACATTAACTCACCGTCTTCAATCATAGGAAGGAACGACTCCCCCTTGATGGAAACAGACGTATTTGCAGCAACATTTGCTTGATCCTCCCGTCTGTGATCCCTCTCCCCTACCGTCTGAGTGTTCTTCTTCTGAGCCAGCCACTTCTTACAATTTCTTTTGAAGTAGCCCTTTTTATGGCAAAAGAAACACTCCACTGTCTTTGAAGTAGAAGCCTCGTCTCGACTCTTGCTCCTGGACCCGTCTTTACCAGGACGACCCTTGTAAACACTTCTCCCCCTCGACTCTGTGACCATCAACTATGGCTTCGATGTAGAACCCTCAGATTTACGTCTGAGCTCCTCATTCAGAACCTTATCTTGGCCATAGCCATTGTGACTATACCATTCGGGGCAGAGTTGGACACTGACATTTTGAACGTCTCCCACGAGTCGGGCAGTGTACCAAGCAGCACCGGAGCTTGAACCTCATCTTCAAACTTTATTCCCATACCAATCAATTGGTTAAGAATCCCTTGAAGAGTGTTTAAGTGATTGGTGATGGGAGTACCGTCCTTATACCTGAGAGACATGAGCTGCTTTATGATAAATGTTTTGTTGTTGTCTGTCTTTCTGGCATACAACTCCTCTAGTTTTATCCACAATTCCTTTGCGTTTGCTATATCACAGATGTGGTTGAGCACATTATCATCAACCCACTGTCTGATATAGCCACACACCTGACAGTACAAGTTCTTTCAATCCCCCTCAGACCTGGCAGCTCATTTCTCTTGAAACATGGGGAAATAGAACTGCTTCACCCAAAGCAAATCCTCCATTTTTCCCTTCCACGTGTGATAGTTAGCCCCGTTCAAGCTCACCATGTGAGACAAATTTGCTTTCATTGTTGCAAGGAAAAACAGAGCACAACC
Source organism: Dionaea muscipula (assembly GCA_028571145.1). Classification (NCBI taxonomy): domain Eukaryota; kingdom Viridiplantae; phylum Streptophyta; class Magnoliopsida; order Caryophyllales; family Droseraceae; genus Dionaea; species Dionaea muscipula. The sequence goes on from JAOWBR010156144.1 coordinate 8,907, forward strand.
GAAACAGAGAAAACACAGAAACCACAGAAATCGAAGCAACGAACCACGAGATTGAGACAATCAACAAACAACGAAACACAAACAACACAAATCATAACTGGATCTATAACTTTGTGGATTAATGCAACTCAGATCCAACAAGATTTGAAAATAGCTCAAACTCAAGAACCACGAAGATTCGAAGTCTTCTCTCTGATTCAAAGAACAGAACTGAAAAAAACAATTGAGACCGAAAACAACAAACCTTAAATCACAACTGATTCGAAATCGAAATCAAATACTTCAGCTCCTTTGAATCTCTCCTGGATCCGAAACTAGGCTCTGGTACCACTTGATGAGAATCATGATCACGGTAATTCAACTTCGATCACCGGCCGAATTAATCACCTCTCTTACTCACGATCAATGAATAACAACTGAAACAACAATGGAAGAAACAAATTGATGAATCTCACATAAAGATTGGAACTCAATCTTAGGGATAGATCAATGTGATCTTTGCACCCTCTGATTCTCACTGAAACAACAATGGAGAATTACAGAGAAAGCTTGGAGAGGAAATTAGAAACTCTCAAGCTATGAAAAACAATCTGAGAACTTAGCCACAACTAACTCTAGCTATTTATACAAGTGAGCTAGCTAAGGGAGGGGACCATGTACACGTGTCACTACCTCATGAGGCAGTTACAAGAGTGAGAACCACAACACGTGATACAAAAATAAGCTAAAAGAGAAACAGTGATATCATACGTAGGAACAAACTTAGACGAATACTTCGTCTGACCTCCAACAGTCACAGCAATATCTGACTGAAGAACTGGTTGGTCTACATCTCACTGAATTTCTAGTCCTCAAAGTTTGGCATTCACATCACCAGACGTGGCATCAATCTTCAAGCAGACAAACAACCGTCTGACTTCACAAGTGCCAATCACCATCTAACTCAGAACTGGACTTAGCACCACCATGCTAACTCAGACGTGAGACCATCAAACAATACTTGCAGACTTCACATCTGACCAGACTAACGACTGAGTTATTTCTGCAGACCACTGTCTCCCTCAGCAGAACACCGGACAATGATCCCGTTTGCCTACCTGGACAGGATCCTTGGCAAAAGTTGAAAACCTCAACAAAGAGGTCAAAGCTGCATCCAAACCAACCATCGCACTACCATCCAAAAGGTACAAATCACGAATCTTGTGACCCTTTAAAACAACACGATAATCAAGTGATAGCCGAAAAGAAGCACCATAATAGACAGACTATACCCATCATCATCAAAGGCACCTAATGAAAGTAAATTCTTCGTCAACCCAGGCGCATGTCAAACTCCCTACAGCATCAAAATTGACCCACCAAACATGTTAACACGAACTGTCCTCATCCCAACAACCTTGCAGACTGAATCATTACCCATGTGGATGGACACTCCATGTGGCACAACTCTATAGGAAATGAATTAATCCCGATTGGTATTCATATGAAAGGATCAACTCGGTTCAAAGATCCAACAGGTCCTGTAATCAACCAAATTAGAACCCTAGGTAGCAACAACCAAATCTACACCATCAGAAGCAACCACATCTAGCAAACCTTGCTTCTCACCAATATCAGTTACAACAATCTTCCCCTTATGATCACTGCCGCTCTTCTTCTTTTCCAGCTTTAGCCAGTCAAATTTGAAATGCCCAAACTTCTTGTAATAACGATAAAGTACCATACTCATATCCCGAGGCCTCGACCTGGAGCGTCTCAATCCACTACCACTGCCACCCCTGCGGCTGTTGTGATCAATTATCCCCTGTCTACCTCGATCCAAAAGACCCTCATTATCACCAACCTGTGGTGCAAAATCATTCTCAATGGTCTTCTTCTCAACATCCCTAGATATGAGTTGTTGTACAACAGGCTGGTAGTTGGTGTCCTCAATGCTGTGGATGATCTGATCTTTCACCAAGGAATGTTTCGGAACCAAACGACCCAACAAGAGTGCTATCCCAGTCTCGTCATCAACGGAGAAACCAGCACCCGTCAAATTTCTGACAGCATAATCAAACCTATCAACATACGTCGGTAGCTACTCACCAATCCTCATCTCTACCTGAAACAACTGCATCATTAAATGCATCTTACCCATATACTTCTCCTCCAACTTCCTCCATAAACCTGTTGTCATCTTGTACCCAACGTAGAACACCATTTGACAAGGCAAGCCGAATAGATACCAAAGTCTACTTGTCCAACTTCTTCCACTCCGTAGTAGTCTTATCAACACCAATAGTGGTCAAATCTAAAGCATCATTAACCCCCTCCTTAATAAGGACAACGATCATTTGCTTCCTCCACTAGCCAAAATTGGATGATATAGGTAATTTCCTCTTGACACGTGGACAAGGAGACCGAACCGGATAAGACGGGTTTATTGTCATTCCAGGCCATGCCCGAACAACTCTGCCTAGCGATCATGCCCGGAGGTGCCTAATCGGTGACCCTTCCCGGAGGTGCCAACCCAGCGACCCTACCAGGAGGTTTCTACCTAGTGACCCTGCCTGGACAACCCTGCCCGGATGACCCTGCTCGGACGACTCTGCCCGGACGACTCTGCCCTAAGGTGTCTACCCGACAACCCAGCCGGGAGGTTTCTACCCGAAGACCCTGCCCGGACAACTTTGCCCGGCGACCCTGCCCAGACGCCTCTACCCGGTCGACGATGCCCGACCACCCTACTCGGCTATCTGTCTTTTTCAGGGGTATTTGGATAGTTTCACAGTCATTCCACCTCTATAAATACCCCCTCAACCCCAACTACCAAGGTATACTTTATCTCTTGCACTAAATACTTTCTCTCTCTTCCTTGCAGAATTCTACTCGGAGCCCTACTCGGAAGACCTTGCCCGGTCAGTCTGCTCGGCCAGTCTACCCGGTCTTCTTGACCAATCAATTCCTGCAAGGGAGTTTCCATACTTTCTTCATGTGTTGACTTAGGCATCGGAGAGGTTTTTCCGAGCTCACACCTCGGGGTACCGTCTGACGAGTTTGTTCATTATTTTCAGGTAATTGAAGTTACCTTTCTCAACATCTTACCCTCCTCCCCCGAGCCGACCGGATCCTTTCCTAACCAGACCTATTAGATCGGGCGCTCGGGACTTTGATGTTTACCCCTGAGATTTTCTAGGTGTAACATTTGACGCCATATGTGGGAATTTACAACAAAAGGTCACAATCATGATAGCTTCGGAGACTCCCGCTAAGATCACCAATACCCCTCATTCCCGTGAGAACTCTGCCTCTCCTCCTCCCCCTACTAACCAGACGGGCGGTGCTCGAAGACCTTCTCAACAGCTACAAGCCCAAACACAAAATAATCCTATCACTCGAGAGGAGATCATCCAGATGATGGGTATGATGATGGATAATCTCATGACGGATATTCAAAAAAGACTGCCTTTATAGGTTCCCCTGCCTGCAACTGTTGATGAGCAGGCCCCTGCTGCTATAGGGAACTATCCTCCGACGAGGAAGGAAAGAGGCAAGTTTATACCGATCAGATCTACCCTCGATCAGTTTCAGACTGAAGTATGGCCTATCCCTCATCAACGTGGGGGCAGGCCAGCACCCAGCATCGCCGAAGAGATCAACAGGTCTCTCCGGTAGAAGATTTTAACAATGAATTGGAGGCACAGTCTGATACTCATGGAAATATTAATCAAAATAATACCCTTGACTGGGAAGATATTGTTAGTAATCCAAGAGTCAAGAGTACACCAAGAGGGGAGGGGGGTGAATTGGTGTATTCAAAGTTCTTTGGCAGTTTAAAGCATGTTAGGATTTGATTGTTAGGTTTTGATGATGCACATTTGATTGATTAGTTAGATTATTGAATGATCAATAAAATCAGTCTAGGACAGGTCCAGCTGAG
>JAOWBR010156155.1:0-12828 GCA_028571145.1 Dionaea muscipula
AAAAACCCCCAAAAGATTTATTTTTATTGCACTTCGAGTTGTACAATTCTTTCTAACGCTATAATTAGCTCTCCCTTGGGTTCGACAATCCTAAACTTTTCCATATCTGTACTGCAAGGTACCGCGTTATTATTTGGGCGACACCACCAACCCACTTAAATTATACAGTCACTGAAAAAGAGCTGCTGGCCATAATGTTTGCCTTGGATAAGTTTAGGCAATACCTGTTGAGGACTAAAGTTATTATCTTCACCGACCACGCAGCCATAAAATATTTACTTTCCAAGAAAAAGTCTAAGCCTAGGTTGATTAGGTGGATCCTGCAGTTATAAGAGTTTGACATTGAGATTAAAGATAAATCTGGAAAACTCAACCTTGTAGCAAATCACCTAAGACGACTGGTGTAGAATGAAGATGGAATAATTATTCAAGCTCATTTCCGAACGAGCACCTCTACGCCATCCAAGAGGAGGAACCATGGTATGCTGATATTGTAAATTATTTGGTAAGTGGTTCACTCCCGACTAATCTCTCTAGAGCACAAAAAAGAGAAAGTTAAAAGTGATTCAAAGTATTACTGTTGGGATGCACTGTACTTATGGAAATTTTGCTCTGACCAAGTGTTCAAACGGTGCATTTCCTAAGATGAATCGTAGCACATTCTTAAACATTGTCACACATATGCTTGTGGAGGCCATTTTGGTCCTCAGTAGACGGCGAGAAATGTCTTGGAAACAAGATTTTGACCACCTCTGTACCTATGTGCAATTTCTAACTACTCTGAAAAAAAATCATATGGAGAGGAGTGAAAGATAGACAGAGGGAAAGACCACCGAAAAGTATATCAGGTCGATCAAGTAATACGAGGTAAGAAAAGTATAGTTTCCACGAGGAGAGATGTTCTAAGTGATATAAAGAAATATCAAATCTTTATCACCTTATAAATTAAAGTTTGACAAGAAAATAGGATTAAACGTAGAAAGGGTAAGGAATAAGGGATGTGAATCACAACTCTAGGATAACTCAAGAGTGTCAATCTCAAATACTCCTGTAATTGTAATCACTAAGAAAGCAGTAGATAAAACAAATAAGGACTCAACAAATAAAAAAAAAAAAAGTTACAAGCTAAAAGCATTAATTATAATAAGAATTATCCTTAGTTGTCTCTTAAGAATAAAACCAAGTTATAACTAAGTTTAAAAAAAGCAATTAAAGAAAGCTGAACAGGAAAGCTGTGAGGTATAACAAACAATAAAAAACTCGTGTGTCAAATGAGAGCTTCACTATTTACTATATTCTCTAAAGAAAGAGTAATTTTATCAAGCAAGAGAGCCTCGGGTGTCAACCGAGATTCAAAAGTCCTTTAAAATCTAAAGAAAGCACGTATAAATACTGATGAATCTTGTAGAAAACATTACCCTGATTTTACTCAAGGTCCAACATCTTGCCAAATTCGTGTAAGGATAAGCAGAACAGAAAGTTGATTAAATTAAGTAAAAAATGTTTTGGTGCAAGAAGGGGTGATAATCGTAGACCAAGTTACTAAAAAGAGGAAATTATAAAACAACTATTATTCCTAAACCAATATGTCACTAACTTAGGGCCAATCTCTAAGTATAATAAGAATGAGCACTGGAAAATCTATACTACCTCAGGCACGTAAAGACTTCGTATTGACTTGAGGTTAGTATAGTAACAAGGACGCAGAATGATAAAGTAAAATGAAAGTAAAGGAGATTGAGAAAAAGAGAAATAAAATAAGAGTAACACTCGTATTAAATCAAAGTAAAGGTCTACAACAATATCCATAGTCATGAAAAGGCTACTGAAATTAAACTAAAACACACTTGATTAAAAAAGATTCTCTAGTACATTCGAGGAAAATTGCTAAGTGAAGAACAATTTTCAGTCTGCTTCGGAAGAAAATACAAGCTCTTGATTTAATATTACTTCTTTCGCAGCATAAGAAATCGATACCTCCATATAAACTATTACATGGGGTATTTATGGGCAAGATATCAACAAAATATCTTGCCTTCTACATTTAACTAAGCTAACTAAATTCTATCTTCTGCAGCTATAGTGAAGACGTGGAAGATCCTCCATTGCAGCTCAATATGGTTCTTACCCTCAAGAAAAGTGAGTTGAAGCAGTTGGTGATCTTTATTGGAGAAGATAAGCGCCACCGGGTCCACACTGTAGAATGGGACACGTCATAGAGATCGCAGAGATGTTAAAGCTCGAAATACAACTGTTGTGTCTAGGCTGAATCCAAAGTGCTAAGACGCATCACTTTCTTGTTTGTATATCTCGACTTCATAGTGTAAATGGTTCATGGTAATGCCAATAAGCTGATGGGTACTAAGACCTAGATACTACTCATGTCCATCTATACTTTTGACATACCTCGTATAGTCAACTTGATAAGCAACAGAACTATAGAACGAGATAAAACTGTGATTCTAGCTTGACTTTGTCAGGCTAGATTTCTTGACTCTATGATTAGTAATCTCCTCGAGGGGTGTAAAATGATACTAAGAAATGTTATAGATCTCTTGGATACTGCGGGCGAGATAACCCGTATCACCAGCTATGACTTTGACTCGTGTTTTTACTTTAAGTCTGTCAGCTTTGTTTTTCTACTATATGCGCAACATTAAGCCTGATTTTGGCTGACTATTTTCGCAGGAGGTAGAACCTGATATAGACTAGAAAACAATCAATAATAAAGGTTTTTAAAATTTGTTTTGAGGACTAAATCATGGAAATAAAGGGTCAAAATATAACCAAAATACGTTTATATCAACTCCCTCCAACTTAAGTCTTTGCTAGTCCCGGAGCAAAGGTAAGTGTAAAGAAAAGAAAAGAAATTTTAAATCCCAAGCCCGTGGAAGAGATACAAATCAATCTTACCCTTAAAATATTTGTTTCCAAAAGATGCTATCAAAAGAGTGTTTAGGAGCTAGAGATCTGGACTCGGACTTCATTAAGTACTTCAGTACTGCAACAGTCAGAAAAGGAGTTTTGAACTATCTCGGAAACTAGGTGTTTCCCTTCAAATAGGATCACTCTCTAAGAATGAATATGTCAACGTAAAGACCAAGATTAAAAGAAGATTTCAGTAGTATATTCAAAACAATGCTATAAGATCAGTATGTCTTTCTTTAGTGGTAATGGTAAGGAAGAGTTGTGCTTTGGTTGGGATTAAACATAAGAATTCAGGCACAATAAACTGAAATATCTAGGTGAATTCAATCTTGGAAAGATTGCTTGACAGTTTATCAAGGTATCTCTCCTTTTTTCTTTTTGCTTCATAGAAATGGCCTAACAATGCTCCATATTGTCCAATCTTTGCTCATGCTTTTGATGACTTTTACTGGCTTTACTAGCCTTTCTTTTGTAATCTTTTTACCTCTCTTTTACTCACTCCTCCTTTCCTATCTTTTGGATCAAAGGATAGGAATGTTTCTCAAGACACCAATTCTATTAAGTAGACAAGGACCGTAGTTGTGGCCTTTGAGATGTCATCTTTTGCTTCTATGTCTTTGTTGGAGCTAAATTGTTGTAATCTTTGGCCAGTAATCTCGGCTTGACTAATGGGGGTGAAGTAGAGTATCTCTCCAATGCTTCTAATACTAAAGCCGAGATATAGCTTCTTTCCTTGAAAGGTTTTCCTCCCTCTCTTTTGCCTCTGTTTGGCATAATTTGACTGATGAAGTACTTTCTTTCCTTGACTACTTTTGATATTTTTGTAGGTAAGCCAAAGAAAGGTTTATCGTAAGGCTTAAAAGAGGTTTAAGATTAGGTTAATATGAAGGAAAGAAACTGATGAAGCTCGACAAGGAAAAATATGTATGGCATCATTTCTTTAAGCATTGTAATGTATAACTTTGAAATTTCAAATAGCAACAAACTTTGTTCTAAACAAAAGATAAAAGTTTTTGTGTGAATGAATTTATTGGTCTAACCAAATAACTCAAATCACTTTCTTAGTCAAAGAGGGTTTGTGTCTAAAAACACTCTAAGTTAATACAAACTTTTGAGACGTGCAATGCTTCGTACCCTCAACTTCATAATCCAGATTTAGTCATAAGTTCAATACTCAAAAGATAACAAAGGATTTTATTTAAATAAGAATTCAAAATGTACATCCACGAGTCTTTGAAATAAGAATTGTAAAAATAATGAAGAAAAGAAAATATAAGTTATTGTCATAAAATCAAATCTCTCCCGCCAACTTAGAAGTTGGCAATATCCTAGCACAAAAAAAACCCAGTGTTTGAAGGCAATGAAAAACCTCAAACAACACCGTTTAGATAAGTTTAGAACCATGTCTGTTAGAATTCTGAGTGCGCCAATTCTTCAATGGGGAAAAATTGATCCCTTCTTCAGCACGCTTCTGTCATTTTCACTAGACCCTTGGCATTCAGAGCTCAAACGATTTTCATACCCATTTGTCAATTTTCGATTGCGTGCAGTTTTAGTAGTAAAATCAAGCTCGAGTAAGAGGTATGTCGTCGGCTTCATCTTCGTTTTTCCCTCCATTGGCGTTTATCGTGAGTTTTTTTATCAAAAACTCATTTCCTCAAACCTGTAAAAACCGAAACTTTAGTAGAAATGGAGGGTGAGAGTTCAGAAATCCAAGGATGGTGTAATAGATATGAAGGAATCCATGCTAATTCCAAGCATATTGATGATTGTGAGAGCATTTTGAATAAAGTTGATTTGGAGAACATTAGGGTAGCTTTCCTTGTTCCATCACAATACTCATATTCCCTCCCATAAGAAGATGAACCATGTATAGCAGCACCCTTGACTTTAATTGTGGCGATTCATTTTGAATCTTTGAGGGCAGGGCTGAGAATTCTCATTCATCCTTTTATCCAACAATTTCTAAGGTTACACTGTTTATTGCCCTGTCAATTATCACCCAATAGTTACTTCATACTAGTAGCCTACATTAGCTTGTGTAGGAGGGAAGGGGAAGAACCATCGATTGAAGTTTTCTATTCAATCCATTCCGTAAAGGAGATAAAGGGGACTGGGTACTAGAGAATAAGGTGTAAACATCTTTTGAAAATTGTGGAGGTCCGAAGGAATATAAAAGCATGGAAGGTAAAGTACGTATACGTAACTTCGGAGAAGTAGGATTTGGGGGATGAAGTTGCAGAGGTCTTAGAAAATCCTGATCCAAGGCTAAGAGTTGTGCTGACAGAGGAAGAAATGTTGCTCAGAAGTACTTTTGAACGCTTTTGGCATGGGGGTACGAAGCATTAGTTCCAAGTAGTTACTCTAAGGGCCTTGGAGAAGTATCGAATTGCAACTATCCCACATTCGAGTAGGACTAATTCTCTATGCTGTATAGATTGACCATATATCACTCCTTTAATGTTATTTAGGAACTAATAATGTCAATGTTGGTTCTCTCTGATTCAGAAATGGAGAACATGATGGCAAAGTTGCATGCCATATGTATGGATCCTCAGGTTCAGAATTTTTAGAAGAGATTGAGGCTCATAGAGGGTCACCAACTGTATCAGTAGAGCAGGAACAACAGGCTTCTCAAGAGCAAACTGCTGCGGGCCCAAGCAGTGGTCCTAATGAACACGCAAGGCCACTTGTAGGGGAGACCAAAGGAGCTACTGATGAAGAGGTATAAGCTTATGCTGTTGTTTGAATGTGAAGAAGAACTGTCTATCAATGTATCTGTAAAACAACCAAATTGTTAACTTTGTTGATGTCTATTCTCAGGATTAACTGGTGCCCTTGAAAATAATCACTCTCAGTAGGATTAGCGAAGTGCTGGAGCATGAGAAGGAGTACCAAAGGAAGAAAATTGCCCTACCATTGTGGTGGATGAAGAGGAGGAAGATGCGGACATGACTATCCCAATCAGTAGTCATCTAAAGAGGATGAAATTTGTGGGGCATGGACCATTGGTTGCAAAGAGGAGGAGGATGAACACTCTGGCACCTACAGATCATCCTGAGATGCTACGAACTCCTCAGGAGGTGTAAAAGAATGCATCCCTTTCTTCCCAACAAGAGGAGGAAGACATGGATGCATTCTGGGATACTCTCCCAAAAGTTGATAATCCTCTCGGCCCTACTACTACTGTATTGCCTCCAGAAGTACAACAAAAGGAGGCAGTGCAAGAGAAGGAGGGTGTAAAAGATCAGTCGGCGAAAACTTCATCTATCCTCCCTACCACTGTTACAGAAAATACATCAGAGCTAATTCATAGAACAACAACAATCGAGGACAAAGTTAAAAATTCTGTGGAAGCAGACCCTACTTGTCCTTCAGTTGTCCAGTATCAATGGCCAAACAATCAGAAACTCCTAATCCACGCCAGAAGTTAAACTTGCATCAAAGCATTCTTGACTCGGTTCATCAAACATCGGAGGCAAGAATTGCCACTACTTATAAGTGGGTGGATGAAGGGTTGTTCCCAAGAGATAGAGATATTCTCTTGGCAATAGACCCTAGGTGGCTGAGAGGGGCGATAATGGTTAATGTAACATAGGTCAAACACTCATTCTTTTGTCAATCTGATAATTTTGATGATACTCATAATGTTTTGACAAGAGTGTTGTAATGGCAAGGGGTAATTTTATACCGACATCTGGATAAGTTATTCCAGAATATCGAGGAAATACAAGGGAAGGAACAACAATGGAAGATGCTGGAAAAACGATTTGAAGAGATGGAGAAAGAGAGAGACAAATGAGAAAGAGATTTACAGCAATGAGCAGCGGAGATGAAAGAAGCCTCCGATTGGGGTCAGAAGCTGCACAAAGAAAATGAAGAACTTCTTAAGCAGGCTGACACCCATAGGAACATAATTTCCAAGTTGTCCGTGGAAGTAGAAGAAGAGAAAAGAAAAAGAGAACAAGCAGAGGAGAAAACTATGAAATTTAGAAAGTGGGAGGAAGAAGTAAAAGAGGAGGAAAATAAGAAAAGAAAGAACCCATATGATGAGATTGCAACTTTAAAGAAGAATCAAGAACTCGACATGTCTTCTATTCAGTAGCTACAAGAAGATATGGCCAATCTCCAAAGAGATCTAGATGCCAAAGTAGCTTCTGAAAGTAGGGATGTCCAAGAGCACAACAAGGTGCAATCTACTCTCAAAAATGCAGAGAAGATGGTGACAATACAAAACGAGACAATAAATGAGCTGAGATCAAAAAATCAGAAATTGAAGGAGAGATTAGAGTATAACAAGAAGAGGAGAAGGGATAAGACAATAAATGAGTATGATGAGAGATTGAAGGTGAACGTCGTCAAGAAATTTATCCATTCTGCTAAGTTTGAAGATGGTTTAGCTAAAGTGATAGGTCTTTGGTTTAAGAACGGGTTCTCTTTCTGCACTGCTCAAGTGAAGGATTTAATGCAAAGAGCAGGGCAATCTCTCACTATCCTGAAGGGTCTGAATATGGGTAGGGAAATAAACTTTCCTGCAGAGCCCTTCGTGTCATTCCCAGAGCATTGTCTACCTTCTCATACATCAAGTGCCAAGCTGCCAAGCCCCTTCAAGTATTTGAAGAACTGGACTGAGGAAGAGGAGAAGAAAGACAGGCCTGAGAGCAGCAGAAGAGGAGAAAGGAGGAGATAGATGAACACAAGAAAGGATGTATGTAGTTGAAAAACATTTGTGCCCAACATTTTGTCTGTAATATAATCTTTTATCTGCTCTGATGTGGCTTCATATTGCTTCCCTTATCTTTCTTGTATGTTATTGGTCCTTCAAATCTGATTTGGCTCATGCTATCTGCGTCTCATGTTGGGTGTCATGATCTGAATCTTGTTGAACTCTAGAATCAACTAATTAAGTACCAACAATAAACAAAGGTTCTTGTCCTACTGTTGGAAAAAAAAATAGTTGTTCAACAAAGATAGGAAACTGAAAAAGAAAGAAAGTAAAGAGAAATTATGGATCAAGGTAAAATAAGAACAAATGTTCAAGTGTTATTGCATCTAATGCATAAAAAGGACTGAATATATAAATGTAAAAAGTATAAGTTGTCTCCCATAAAGCACTTAGTTTAGAGTCTAGCATGTTAGACTTCTACAATGGATCGTAGTTTGTAGAGTACTTAGGTATCTCGCTAGGGCATATAGGGATGAAGAGGATGGGCTCTAGAATGCTATAGTAGGTGTCGAAGGGATAGTAGATGAGAGAACAACTTCTATAAGATATGTTACTTCAAGAGCTGCAACTGGTCTCTCAATATCAAATGGCTTTAGTCGATTTCCATTGACACTGAAAGTGTACTTGTTATTGCATATTTCAAAGAAACCACTGGCATATATTCGGTTTACGGTGAATGGACCACTCCACCGTGTCCTCAATTTTCCTAGAAAAATTTCCAACGAGAGTTATATAAAAGGACTAGTTGACTAACATAAAACTCATGAAGAAGAATCTTCTGGTCATGAATCCTCTTGGTACGTTCCTTGTATAGTTTTGCATTCTTGAAGGCTTGTAATCTGAACTCATCGAGTTGGTTAAGTTGATTCATCCTCTCCTGTCCTGTAGAACTAGGATCAAAGTTAAAGAATTTAAGAGCTCGGTATGCTCTGTGCTTTAGCTCCGCCGATAAATGACAAGATTTTCCAAAAACTAGTTTAAAAGGGGACATGCAGATAGGCGTTTTGAATGTCATTCTATATGCCCAAAGTGTATCATCGAGTTTTCGGGACCAATCTTTTCTACTAATGATGACTGTCCTCTCCAAAATCTTTCTTAATTCTCGATTTCAAACCTCCACTTGCCCACTGGTCTACGGATGATAAGGTGTTGCCACTTTATGATTCACGCTATACTTTTTAAGTAAGACCTCTATACTCTTATTGCGGAAGTGTGTTCCTCCATCAGAAATGATAGCTCGAGGTGTAGCAAACCTTGTAATAATATGTTTCTTTAAAAACTTGGTCACAACTCGGGCATCATTGGTGGGGTTGCAATTGCTTCTACCCACTTAGAAACATAATCAGCAGCAACAAGGATATATTTATTGGAGAAGGAGGATGGAAATGGTCCTGTGAATTCAATACCCCAAACATCAAATAGTTCACAAACTAAGATGTTGGTTAAAGGTATTTAATTCCTCTTGGAAATATTCTGACTGCGCTGACAACACTCGCATGTCTTGGCATGATGGTGTGCATCGCGGAAGAGAGTGGGCCAATAATAACCACACTGTAGTACCTTAAGAGCTATCTTTTTACCCCCATTGTGGCCTCCGGCCTCCTTTTCAAGGCAATTGGTCAAGATACTTAAGAACTCATCCTCAGCAACAGATCTTTGAATGATGTTATCATAACAAGTTTTGTATAGGAAAGGTTCATCCTATACAAAATGTTTTAAATCAGAGTAGAATTTCTTCTTGTTTGATAATCAAAGTGAGGGGAAGAAAATTGCTAGCGAGATAGTTTACATTGTGAGCAAACCATGGTGATTCTACAAATGGGATTGCAAGATGTTTTGACTGAGTATATACGGTGAATAACTTTTCATCAGGGTACTCTTCCTGTATGGGAGGTTCATATATCTCGGTCGGGCGATTTGGTAATCTCGAAAGGTGATCAGCCACCACATTTTCAACTCCCTTCTTATCCTTGATGGAAATATCAAACTCTTAGAGCAGCAGAACCTACCTGAGAAGCCTTGGCATAGAGTCTTGCTTGTTAATGTAATGGACCCGATTGACCAGAGTAGTCTCGATGGCCAAACGAATCCGATTACGGTGAAACAGGGGAGCTCAACCGGAGTAGTCTCAATGGAAGAGAGGGAACAGTGAAGGCGGGAGTGATGTTTCCAACGCTAGTCTCGATGGAAGGCTAAGTGTTAGCTACTGGACTACTGCTACTGCAAATGAACTAAGGAAGAAGATAACCATGGAGGAAAAGTAGGGTTTCAATTAATTTCTTTTATTACCGTCAATTACAATTCTCAACCTTTATATAGGCTTTCAATTACGTAATAAAGAGAAATTACATTAATTCCTATAGTAACACGTGTCTGGGGACCAAGAATATTCTACTGGAAGTGAGTACGATCCCTGATATTCTCTTCCCAATCAGTTGTAATGATATTTGTCTTCCTCCACGTCAGCTGTTGGGGTGTGGCGTTGGTATACCCAGGGCGACTACTTTCAGGGTGACGCTACCCTCTTCGTATGGTGGCGACAGGAGATGAAGGCGCTGGCCATGAAGACGGGGCGCTGGTCGCTATAGCTATCGCCATGGTGTCGGTCATCAGGGTAGTGTTGTGGCGGGAGTGGCTGGCTAACGTCATGGCGTCGGTTCCAAACAACTTATAGGATTGAGCTTAAATGGAAAAGATAAATGCATGAATGTTCCCCTTAGGATGTGAGAAGATGATTGAGGTTCCACGGCATCTTGGAGTAATCCTTAGTTTGCTCAGAATCAACATTTGTCGCCACAGTAGTTCCCTCCTCCATGGCGTCGATACCCTCTATCTTTCACATGGAGTTACGTCAGTTCCTCATATTTGGTACACATATCCAAGTCATCATTTAGAAAGACATGGATGACCGTGGCGACGTAGAATCATCTGGCTTTAAATTATCTGAGAGGGTGACGCCAAGGAACATTGTTCCCCTTAGAGAGATGGTGCCACTGAGCTATCGCCACAGGTGGTATACTGCAAGAGGTTCATGACATCCCCTCCCCCTTGAGACCCAGCGTGTCCTCCAACTGAGAAGTCAGGGAAATGCCTCGTAACCAAGGCCTTGTCTTCCCAAGTGGCCGATTCGGTTGACAGATTCTCCCACTCAATGAACCATTATTCTACCTGTCTGCCTCGCCTTCGAATTATCCGGGTGTCTAAAACTAAAGAAGGCCGGATCACCAAGCTGCCTTCGTTGTTCATAAGAGGAGGGTCTAACACTGGGGCGACGCCTTCCCCTACCTTCCTCTTTAGCAGAGATACATGAAATACTGGATGTATGGCGACGGATGATGGTAATTCCAGCTTGTAAACTACTGGTCCTAGTGCAGCCAGGATTTTATAAGGCCCATAGTACCGTGTTGCTAGCTTCAGATTCTTCCTCAGGGCGAGGGATGTTTGTCGGCAGGGTTGCAACCTGAAGAACACAAATTCTCCTTCCTTGAAGCTTTCCTCGGTCTTCCCTTTATCAGCATAATGCTTCTGTCATTCTTGGGCCAACTGAATGTTTTCCCGTAACGTCTTGTCTTGCTTTTCTCTAGCCACTGCTAAATCTTTCACCGTCGCCACGGGTGAGTTAAGCTCTTTATCTAGATGTGACTGTGGCGGTGGATACCTATAAAGTGCTTCATAGGGGGTCATTTGGATAATGTGATGGTAGTTGGTATTATAGCACCACTCTGCCATAGCGAGCCAAGTGCTCCACTTCTTCGGCCCCTGGAGGGTCATGGCTCTCAAGTAATCTTCCAAACATCTGTTGACCCTCTCGGTCTGACCATCAGACTGTGGGTGATAAGTTGTGGACAAGTTTAGTTTATCCCCATATGGCCTGAAAAGTTCCTGCTAGAATAGGCTAGTGAAGATCTTGTCCCTATCCAAGACCATCCTCTTTGGGATGCCATGTAGCCTAACCACTTGATCCAAGAAGAGTTGGGCAACCCGCGGCGCCGTGAGTGGGTGGGCTAAGGCCAGGAAATGGGCATACTTTGTGAAACGTTCCACCACAACTAGTATACATTCCTTCCCATCAGACCGTGGCAATCCCTCTATGAAGTTCATACTGACGTCCTCCCTAGCTCGCTTAATGGTTGAAGAAGGCCGCCATAGCCTTGGGTTGGCGCCTTGGTCCTTTGACAGGTATCACACATCTTAACATACTCGGTGACATCAGCCTTAAGGCGTGGCCAAAAGAAACTTCTTTTAACGCGGCGCCAAGTAGACTACTCGCCGCCATGGCCTCCTTCAGTAGAGTCGTGGCAAGGGGCAAGGATTTGCTTTCTCAACTGCCCGGTATTGCCCACATATAGCCGCCCTTTGTATCTTATAGCTCCGTCTTGTTCTGAATATGGCGTCAGGTTTCGGCGGCGAGATTTCTCTTCATTATTGAGTAGGGGACGTATCTTCGTTGCCATGGAATCATGAGCGTAGCTGGCTTCTACCTTGCTGATCCATTGGGGAACTACTGTTGACACGGCCATGTACTCATCACTGAATCTTCTAGAAAGGGCGTCGGCGGCAACATTCTCGGTTCCTTTCTTATACTGGATAGTGTACTGGAATCCGAGTAGCTTTGTCATACCTTTAACTTGGGCACAGTTGCTAAGCTTCTGTTCTAGCAAGTACTTGAGGGACTCGTGGTCAGTTTTGATTATGAAGGGCTGACTCATCAGGTAATGCTTCCACTTATGGACGGCGGATAAGACAGTCAGGAACTCCTTCTCATACGTGGATAACCCTTGATTACGTGCACATAGAGCCTTACTGAAATAGGCAATGGGGCAACGATCTTGTATCATCACCGCCCTAATTCCACACCCTGAGGCGTCACACTTCATAACGAAGGTCTTGGAAAAGTCAGGAAGATCCAAAACCGGCGCCATGCACATGGCGTCCTTCAGAGTGGTAAAGGCAACTTTGTCTTCCGGGTTCCATTTGAAGGCGTCCTTCTTCAGTAGGCTTGTGAGTGGCTTGGCTATTATCCCGTGACCCTTGATGAACTTGCGGTAATATCCCGTGAGTCCCAGAAATCCCCTCAACGTCTTAACATTTTTTGGTCTCGGCCAATTCTTCATCGCCTCGATCTTCTGGGGATCGGTTCTTACTCCACGACCATCAATAATGTGTCCTAGATA
>JAOWBR010156166.1:0-12828 GCA_028571145.1 Dionaea muscipula
AATCAGATAGGGCACCATGGATCATCTTCTAAGCATCAAATAAGACCATTGATCAATCGGGCTCCAATGTGTGAATCTTGGATAAGGAGATAGAGCTGATCGTCGCCATGGGTAAAAAGATGGTAGTGGCGCCATCGAGTCTAGGGCGACAGATCTTCCTCTAAGGAGTATAAGAGATCCGATAGACGATTTGACCACATGGGAAGCATTGGTGGACCAGATGAACATGTTTGTAACTTGAATCATCATCGTTGAATTCCTCGTTAGCGAGTTGGGATGAGGTGGCGTCACAGCTTGGTGAGACCATTCAGAACCGTGGCATCAGGTTCTTCTTCAGAGCATCTCCGTTATTACATGAGAATCATGACCTCATAGAATGTTGTCTTGGGTTAAATAATGGCCTTTGGTGCTGGAGAAGATAAGGTTGAGTTCTTGAATCTTGAGTTATGGCTTCTTGTCGCCATTCTTCAATAAGGTCAGAAAGCTCCATGGCGTTAGTTGATCAGATAGAATGATTCAGAACTACTCTGGACTTCATACTTCATGGGCCGTCTTGGAAGGTTATATAAGACATGATGGAATTCTTGTCTTCAGGATCAACCTTCTAGAAAGTGAATGGCGCCATGTCCCAACTTAAGTTGCTTTTCCATCCTTTACTCTTGTGACGTTGTAATCTTGCCTAGATTCCTCTAAATGATGTAAATCCTGAGAAATACTAGAAGAGAGGCATCGATCATACCATAATGAGGTAAAACATGGGACTTAGCATAAGTGATAGGCAAGGTAATGTAGCCATTTCACGGCTACATCAGTGTCTTGCCAAACCAAGCTTAAGATGAGCTATGTTAGATTGTAATCTTGGTTTGTTAGAATTGTGGCTAGCTTTAATATTGCAATTTTGATATAGGTAGTTGAGAGGTTGTAACAGATTGGTGGTCCAATTTATTAGTTGTAGTTAGGCATTGAGATGTTAGTTGAAGTTGGTTACAGGATATTCATAAAATATATAAGGTGTATACCTGTAGTTGTAGAAATACAGTAAGAATAATACAGAAGTCCTGTGTGGCTCGTATTCCTCTTGTTCTGTTTTCTTGTTTTTTTCTTCCTTCATGGTTGACATTTGTCACCTGATATAAGAGTAATTCGCCCTCACACGTGGACATGAATACCAAACCATGCAAGATAATTTTTTTTTTTCGGTTCGAACCCTACCTGACACACCCAACCCGATAGCCCAGAGCCCGGCAGCCCATAGCTTAGCAGCCTGACAGCCCAGCCCAGCCATGGATAGAGGGGTAATTTCATAATCATCCCCAATGCCTATAAGTAACCCTCATCATACACACATCAACTCTCTTATTTATTACACACTTTTCATTCTTAGCAGAATCCTACCCGGACCTCAGCTCGAAGACCCTACCCGGTAACCCTGCCCGACCTTTCTTGCCCGGCAACCCTGCTTGGCCTCCCTTCCCTACATCTCCTAGTCGACATTCCTTGTCCGGTATTCTGCTAGGAACTTCCTCATTTCACTCATTTGCTGACTTAAGTATCGGAGCGGTCTCCCCGAGCTCACACCTCGGGGTACTTTCTAAGGAGTTTATTCACTTGTTTCAAGTATTCACGGGCGAGTCAGAACAATCTCCTTTGTTCATCATAACTCCCCCGAGTCAACCAGATTCTCTTCTAACCGGACCATTCTCGAACCCGGTTCTCAGGACATTGGTGTTGGCTTGGAATTTTCTAGGTACAACATTACCCCAAGTGATTAATATTCGAGGTTTCTAGCCATTCTTCCATCTAACGGTCGAAGTTGGCTGCTTTGATGACCTCTTCGCCATCAACCCTCTTCTTCTTCTCCTCCACAAATTTTAACCTCATTGGCGCCTCGTTAATTTTGACCTGGTCCCTCTCTCATCGAGTTGCCTCTAGGTCCGCCCGGGCCGAGGCCAGCTCCCCATCTGCCCGAGTCACATTGGACTTGACCTTTTATAATTTAGACTTTAGGCGCCAATTCTCCTCACGAAACGCAGCCTTCTGGTCTTTAAGCCCTTTGATCTCTTGGGCTTTATGCCATCTGTTGTGTTAGCATCAGCATGCATTCGGTGCGCCACATCCAACCCAACTAGCCCTTGGCATCAAAGCAAGAAGATTAGCAAGCACGATAAGAAAATGAAGAAAAACACAAGGAAAGTTCAAAACAGATACCCATGCCAGATTAGTCCTTCAAGATCCGATCCTTTTTATAGGTCGACCCAAGGGTCATGTAATGGGAGATGTCACGATCGGAGTTAGTAGCGACGGCTTATGCAACCGCTAAGGCGTCGTCTTCCGAATTCATGACCCCACGTTGCAAGTCTGGCACGTTGGTCAGTTTGGGTCGAGGCTCATGGCGATGATGATGAGGGAGAGTCAGCTTCTCGGCGGTAGACCATGGCGTGTAGTTGCTAGGAAGATGGGTAATCTTCCTAGATGATCCAGCCAGCTGTGAATTGGCTACCTTAATCAACACCTCCTACGTCCTGATCATCTACCATTCGGCAAACCCTCAGAGATCAACAGGATTCTACGAGGAAGTCCTCACCTATGAGGGAGGATCATCCTCTAGTCTGTGCCTCTTAGTGGCACAGAGAGGGAGTTCCCCTTCCCCTGACTTCTCAGAATAGGAAATCTTCTTCTCACCATAGCTGCACCAGAGATAACATCAGAAAACAGGTAGAGAGAATAGAAAGATATAAAAGTAAACTAGAGAAATTAGAATCTAGTGATCGGAAGATTCAGGCTCGATTGAAGAATCTCCTTAGGCTTCCTCGACTTCCAGCATTGGTGGAACATGGGACGATTTCACATCGGAGAAGGACATGATGTCCACATTGGCTTCATCACTACCCGAACACTCCACCCTAATAAACGAGTCTACATATGGCTCAATGGCGAAGGAAGGTGGAAGGAGTTGGGGCAGGACAGATGATTCTTAGGGTGGAAGGAAGTTGAAGATGAAGTCTTTATAAGTTTAGTCTAAGGAATCTAATGAGATAGAAGGGTTTGAAGCAGAGTGGGAAGAGGAGGCATTGACATATTGGGAGGAAGAGGCAGAGGGGGTGGCATGAGGAGCGACAGTCACGACCAGGACCGCATCCTTTAAGAAGTCAGGCTCGATTAGATCTTTCACCCCCAGGTGAACCCGTCAGCTATCTTCTCCCAGAGAGCGCTAGACAATGCTACCTTAACATCGAACAACTCAATGGGCACTTTGGAATGAGGCTTCTTCCCTTCAGGAATCGGGATTGTTTATCATCTCAAAACCCCGTGCCCATCACCAACACTTCTAGTGGGGACTTTGGAAGGTAGTCCCATCAGTATGGTAGACCACGACATGGTTGAGAAGGTATAGAACTAACACTCATCGTCGGTCGTCACTCTCTTTAATTGGAAGAACTTGTCGAAGACACGAGCATTGAATTCAATGTCCAGTTGTTTTTGAAGGACTCCGAAGTCGGCCATCAGTCCCCAAGAGTTAGGGGCTAGTTGAGATGGACCGATGTCGAAGACGTCTACGATCACTCAATAATAAGCGCACAAGGGAAGACGTTGGCCTAGGATGAGGCCATCCGCGTATAATGTCATATCTTCTTCATGGATGTCAAATGGATGGTCAGAAGAGGCGGTAAAATAAAATTTATAACTGGGACCCTAAAAATGGTCTCGGTAGAGCGCCAGATCCGTGACACTAAGGATGGAAGTGTGATCCGCCCCTAAGGAATAGGGACGGGGGCAGATGAGCTACTAGCATCCTGAGTGAAGCGTGTACGATGCCTAACATGGGTCGTGTGGAGAACTCCACCAGCTGGTTCAATTGTAGGCACGTTAGAGGATGTATGAGCTACAGTTACAGCTAGAATGACACTTGGGATTTAAGAGGACGGGTTATGTTCGAAAGGAGTGGAAGCGATCGACATTTTGGATGAAATTAGGAAAATAAATTTTTTTAAAAAAATTCACTAACTTATTGTCCATCTGGAGCTTGGAACTACCTGAAATAAGAAGATTTTACTCAACAGTGTAAATTGACAGAGGAGAGGACTTCAGCTTTGTCAACCCAGCTCAGCAGATTAGCTCAGACAATAGCTTGAAGAGAAATGTGGTGAGTAGTGCCCGGGGGTGGGGTATTTATACCCTAGGGGAGCTTGAACCTGCCCGGACAAGCCCTGCCCTGATGGACCTTACTCGGTTGACCCTGCTCAATGTTGCTTAACCCGACTCCTCACCTGGATAGACACCGTGATCATCACTTTGGCCCATGCTTTGACATATAGGATCCCGACACCGACTTTTCGCCAACTCGACACTGGCAACCTATCTGCAATGTTGATTCAACTAACAGGAGACCCCTTCAGCCGTCATACATCTTGTCCACGTTGACTCTATTCAAAATTCATAACTTGAATCACAATTTCGAACTACGGAGTTGGGAGACTAACAATGTACGGGTAAATTCCCTCACACACGTGGACAAGGAGACTGAATCATGCAAGACAGATTTTTTCCCGGTTTAAGCCCTGTCCTACGAACCCTACCCAGCAGCCCTGCCTGGCTAGGGGTAGAAGGGTAATTTCATAATTGCCCCAATGCCCATAAATTAACCCTATCACCTACCAAGGTACACACATCAACTTTTTTATTTATTACTCATTTTTTCTTCCTAGCAGAACAGTGCTCGTACCGCAGCTCGGAGACTCTACCTAGCATCCCTACCCGACTTCCCTTGTTCGGAAACCCTGCCCGGAATCTCCTGCCCAGCATTCCTTATCTAGAATCCTTCTAGGAACTTCCTCATTTCACTCATATGTTGACTTAAGTATTGGAGCGATATCTTCTCGATCTCATACCACGGGGTCACTACAAAAAAAAAAATGACTTTTAGTATCAGTAAATATCTGTCACTATTTATGGCTTTAGTGACAGATTTATTTTAAAGTGACAAAAAATATGTCCGACGCTATTGCCCCCGTCGCTAAAGGTTATAGTGACAAATATACGATTTCCGTCACTAATTTAGTGACAGATACGACCCAGTGACAGATTACATATCCGTCACTAATTTAGTGACGGTCGTTGACTATGTGTCACTAAAAGAGTTGTGACGGATGTGAGAATTCAGTCACTAAAATTTGTTAGCGAGTATGCATCACTATAATAGTGACGGATCTTAGAATTCAGTCACTAAAAATTTTTAGTGACAGTTAATATGCGTCACTACTATAGTGATGGATGTTCAAATTCAGTCACTAAAAGAATTTAGTGGCAGAAAGATATATATCACTAAATTAGTGACGAAATGAAAGATCAGCCACTAAAACTGATATAGTGACAGATCAACATATAGCTTATTGTCACTACTAATACTTGAAATTTTTCTTCACTAAAACACCGTTATAGTAACTAAAAACATTAACATTACAATTGTTCACAACAATAATTCACTAACATCAAATTTTATCAAGAAGTTGTAAACACCCAATGTTATCAATACATATCAACTTACTCACAATATTTCAAGAATTAGTACAAAAACTAATCCAACTAATTATACCCAAAAAATAAGCAGTTAAAATAGAAAATGATCACCATGTACGTAGAAGTTTCAAAAAAAAAAAAAAAAAAAAGACTAAAACAAAATCAAATCCTCTTCTATTCTACTTTGATGCTTCAATTTGTAAGTACTGATTTTCTTCAATGATTGCTGAATAGTCCAATCTACAAATATAAGACAAATAAAAAAAATAAATCAACGAAATGAACAAATTTATCAAACAAACAATGAGAAAAACATCTAACTAACAAATCAACCAATCTTACTTTTTTCTTCATTTGTATATAGCAACTTAAATAGGTTAGGATTGAAGATTCAGGTTTGGAAGAATCAACTTTGAAGATTTGCCTAAGGCAGTCTAGATCGGATTGTTTTGCAAGAGGTAGTCTAGACTGAATTGGAGCAGAAGCAGTCGAGACCAAGATTCCTTAAGGCAGGCTAGATTGAGGAGCATTGTAGCAGTTGATCTCACAGAGGCAGTCTAGACCAAAGCAAAGTGCAGAGGCAGTCTAGACTGAAGCTACGTGCAGAGGTAGTCCAGATCGAGCAAAGTGCAGAGGCAGTCTAGACTGAAGCTACGTGCAGAGGCAGTCAAGACCGAGCAAAGTGTAGAGGCAGTCTAGACTGAAGCTACGTGCAGAGACAATCCAGACCGAGCAAATATGCAGAGGCAATCTAGGTTGGAAATCGGTTGAGGCAGTCGAGACCGAAGATCTGCTTAAGGCAGTCGAGACCAAAGATCTTCTGTAGGCAATCGAGACTGAGAATCTTTGAAGGCAGTCTAGACCGAAGACTCAAGAAGGCAATCGAGGTTGCAAAGTATAAAGGCAATCTAGACCGACAATCCTGATGGCAGTCTAGACCGACAATCCTGAAGGCACTCTAGACCGAAAATCCTGAAGGCATTCGAGACCGACATCCCTAAAGGCAGTAGAGACCGACATCCACGAAGGCAGTCGTGACTGAAGTTCATGAAGGCAGTCGAGGTTGCCATGTAAAGTAGGCAGTCTAGGTTGACTCACGCATGTCAGAATCGGGTTTGTCAGAATCAGTTTAGGTTGAGGCATGACAGGTTACGGTTTTTGAACAATAGCATTGTCACACCCCACCACGGGTGGAACGGCGTACGCCCCGTGAACCCCAACTCACGGACCGCACAAGCCTAAACCCAAATCAAACCAACGGTCTGACACAAACAGGGGAATGCAATGTCTAAAAAAATGGGGTCTCCAACTGACGGACCGAAGGGTAAATCAACCCATGCGGGTGAATATGAGCATCAAATCATAAATCTCAACAAGAAGACTAAACTGCCATCATGAAATAGGAAAGCAGAAGTCTAAATCTCAAATCATTCAAACATGTGGAAAATCTCTAAGTACTCCAAACCAACCAAAGTACTACAAATCAAGAGAGTACTACATCAACAAGAAAAGTAAATCAAATCCTAAGAGGCGCGCCGTCTCCCCGCCACATCCTCCTAGCTCTCAAATCAATCACCTGAAATCACATTTACCGAAGATGTACACAGGGTTAGAATAGAAATCAAACTCGTGCTAGAATAATAACATAATGTAAAGAGGAAATCCATGAGGTCGTGGGGATGGTCCAAATCAAACGTAGGTAAAAGCCCGACCACCTTAATACGGAGCCCGGAGATGGTTGGGGGAAAACAGGAGGGGACCACCCACCACGGGTTGCGAGATACTACTCATGGATTGAGAATCAAGAAGGAAATGATGGTACGAGTACAAACATATGAATCGAAAGCATAATCGAAACGGGACCATCATAATCATAATTTCAATCACAAACCAATAATAGAGTGAAATCAAAGGATACGAGACATACAATAACATAATCAAATCAGAGAAATCACAGATAAAATCAGATCCAAAGACTCGCACCTCACTCAAGTCACAATCCTTAAATCAAATCAAAGTATATACCAAGTATGTACACACACAAATCCACACATGCCATACCAAACACAAACGTGGGGTCCCTACCCTCCGTGGTGCGTAAACCAGTATGGCTCCGAGATTACAAATACCACGAAGGCAATCCATCTGAGTAGTCCGTGATCGGCAGACTTCCCAAGGACATTGTGTCATACAGGTCTTAGCCGCATGGCCGAAGTCGTATAGGATGTAATCTGATCCTATAGAGTGTAATCTCACTCTTCTCCGGACTTTCTCTCAAATCCCAAAAGGATGTAATCACATCCTCTACTCATAAGGTGTAACCTCCCCCTCTTCTCAATCCTCAAATAATCATGATACCTCACCGAGTCCACACTCATCTCATCATCAAGCAATAAACAGAATTCATGCGGGTATAAACAAAGAATATAACAACCACAGCATGAGCAAATCGTAAAACAAACGAGTGTGGACATACAAGAATATAAGCAGAGCATGAACTGCATAACAATTTATAAGAAGAGGTATCGAGGAAGATAAGGCATAAAGAGGAACTGAGAAGGATAGGAATGTGTATACCCCTCACCTGGAATGCTAAGCTAGTCCAAGCATGAGAAATCACCAAATCAAGGAATCCCATAGACGATCACGTCGTCTCCTAAAACAACACACGGGAAAAATCGCTAAAACCATCAAACCACACCAATCATGGAAAGTAATCGCTTAGAATCCTATAACAAATCACCTAAAATGCCCAGGGTGCGATTCAGAGCGAAAAGAAACAAAAACAAAGCAAAACGGAGCAAATTCGTTCACATCAGGAACATCCGGTCGGCCTGTTTCCCCAAGCTTAGAGAATCCGGTCGGCCGGACTCTTTGAAACAGAGATGTCCTTTAAAACGAGGTCGGCCGGAAATGGGAACCTGTCGGTCGGTTTCGCTGTTTCTGCAGAAAATGCAGAATACGTTTCCTCACATGCCCGAATCCCAAATCGGCACACCAACCAATCCAACATAAAAATGCCTAGAAAACATGAATGAAAAGACACCTAAATATGCCACTAACTAACCCTAACAACAATCACATCAAAATCAAGCTAATCGATAAAACGGAATCAGACGAAAATCGAAAACCCTCACCTCGAATTCAAAAATGATGAATGCGACTCACGATCGATCCACGCACGTCCTAATCGGCCTCCCTAAACCAATGGTCATCAAAATCACGCACACAAACATCTCCATCAAGATTGATCCCGAACGGAAAACACAATCAAAGAAAAGAGGGAAAAACAAAGGGATGAATCTCACCCGTGACACGACGATGCAAATGTCTTGCCCCCGCTCGTCAAACTAAGGTGATCACCTCCTCCTCCTCCTGCTGGTAGCCGAAATCTAAGAGAGGGTAAAGAAGGGAAAAATGTGAGATGGGAGAGAGAAAGGAAGAAGAAGAAAAACGTATGGGAAGAAAAGGAGGGGAAAGAGGTGGTATAAAATTAATCCCTAATCAATTCCCTTAATCAAAGAAGGGCGAATTGGTAAATTCTAACCACCCACTTAAATTAAAAGAAAGGAAAGGGATTAAAATGTTAGTCGCCGGGTTTGTACCCGTGACCTCAAGGATGCACTCGCCGATAGATATTAAGTTTTGATGATGCATAAAATATAATAGAAGTAAGCTTTGATGGTAATATTGATCTAAGGGGGAAGCTGAAGTAATAATTCTAAGTTAATGTATAGATATTTAGGTTGGTTTGATTAGCACAAAAGGTTGCATATAGCAACTTATGCAGGTTTGGATAAGTTTTTCAGTTTGGAAGATAATCCAGCCTTGATGTTCCAACTGAGAAGACTCAGGTGAACAGTTCCAGTTGTGATGTTCAGCTTTGAAGATTCAGTTCATTTGAAGCAGTTGAGATGTTCCAATTGAGTAGAGCTAGTCGACTAGAGCCAGCTGAGACGCAGTTGAGTAGAGCCGGTCTACTAGATGCAGTTGAGATGTTCCAGTTGAATCGTCCCAGTGTACTAGATGCAGTTGAGATGTTCCAGTTGACTAGTCCCAGTCTAGTAGATGCAGTTGAGCAGATCCAGTCTACTAGTTCCTGCTGAGTAGAACCAATTGACTAGATGCAGTTCAGACATAACCAGTTGAGACATTCCAGCTGAGAAGACCCAGTTGAGTAGAGTCAACTTAGTAGTTCCAGTCAAGGAAGACCAGTTGAGTAGTTCCAGTCGAGGAAGACCAGTTGAGTAGTTCCAGTCGAGGAAGACCAGTTGAGTAGTTCTAGCTGAGGAGTTCCAGTTGAGTACTTCCAGTTGAGTATCTCCAGTTGAGAACTTCCAGTTGAGTAAGCTCTAGTTGACTTAAGAGCAGGTGAGATTGAGACAGTCTAGGGTTTGCAGTTTATTAGGGTTCTCGAAGCTAAAGGATGCCACGTGTCTCAAGACAAGGTCTGCATTTAAGAAAGATGGGACACATATTAAATTCATTTATCAGAATTTAATATCGATGATTGGAGACGTTGAACTCAAGACAGAATCACGGGATCTGATTGATTCAAAAGAAGGCAACTTTTTGAAAGAAGATATTGTCAGAATTGGAAACCTTAGTCAGACAAAGAAGCTTTTCAAAAGCTTACATGATTTGGGAAAGAAGACCAAGACCAGATCCACCATCTTAGGGATTGCCAGAAGATTTAAAAGAAGAAGAAGATCAAAGTTCAACGGCTCTTCAACGGGTATATTCTCAAGGCTATATATACCCAGGCACGTTGAAGGAGAAGATAACTTTGAAGAACTCTTGAATCTTTATGCTATGAAACTGCAAACTCACTGTGCCAACAATTTGGAAAGTTACATCCAGTAACCGAGTCTACTCCAGTGCTGAAAGTGATCATCAAGAAAAGGCTCATCGAATCACCTGTGTGATTCAACCATTTTCAAGAACAGTATTTGTCTTGAAGGATCAGTGAAGTGGGAAGCCACGAAGGACTGAAGATCAGTGAAGCCAGTGCTGTGACCTTGTGAAGGATAAAGAGAGCAGTTGAAGCAAGCAAAGGGTGAAGGACTGAAGCTGGTGAAGCAACAAAGTGTTGTGAAGGATCAGATGCTGTGGTGGGCAGTTGAAGACTATTTGGTTGAAGGAGCTGCAAGGGTTTTGACAGTGTTTTATCACTGCTATTCTATTATATTTGGTGTATCAAAATACAATAGTAAATTCCTCCTATACCACAAGGAGAAGAGAGGAGTAGCGGATTACACCACCGTAAACCTCTATAAGTTTTGGTGTTATTTATATTTTTGCATTGCATATCATACACACACACACACACAACAACATTAAAACATTAACTAAAGTGATTTAAAAACTAACCATAAAAGGGGCTATATAAATTATCCACTGCATGATTTTGTAAAGATTTTAAAAGTTTGAAAAACCTATAAGTTCATTCACCCCCCCCCCCCCTCTGAACTTATAGAGCCCCTCCTAGGGACCAACAACCCCGGGCAAGCTCCCCAGGCAAGCACCAGAGCAAGCATCCCTGGCAGGCGATGAGTGAGACATGGGTCACAAGTGAGTCACTGAGTAGACTTGAGGGAGACCCCGGGCAAGCTTCCCGGGCAAGCACCTCGGGGAAGCGTCCCGAGCAGGCAGAAAAGTGGACCCATCATTACATTCGATGGAGGAGATGCCATGAACCAAGTCAGGCTGACTTCCCGGCCAAGCACCCCGGGTAGGCACGCCGGCCAGGCAGCCTGGGCAGGCCATCATACTTGAGAAAACTCCGGTCGATCTGGTCGGTCTCCTTGTTCACGAAAGCAGGGGTGAATACCCATATATCATCAGTCTCCCAACTTCGGAGTGTAAACGCAGTTTGGACTGTGAGGTTTCAGAAACAACTGAAGTGAACAAGACGTCTGATGACGGGATCGATCTTCCCATGTTTCTGGCACTTGAAAATTGTTGGCATTGTTTAGCAGGAATTTCAAGCATGGCCTTGTGTTATCGGAGCAGTCAGGTCATCATGTGGATCAAGAGCTAACAGTTGAAGGGAAAATGGAAAAAATCTTAGACGACGATCACAAGTGGGACCCGGGTAGGCATCCCCCACAAACCCCGGGCAGGCGTCCCAGGAAAGCGACCGAGTAGGCCCCAGGCAAGGCCCGGGCAAGACCCGGGCAGGCTTCCCGGGCAAGCATCCCGCGCAAGCAGCCGGGCAGGACCCGGGCAGGTGTCCCGGGCAATATGCTGAGCTGGCAGGGGGGTCAAGGCCTATAAATACCCCTGCCCCTCCTTCATTTCTTCATTCTTCTTCAACTTCTTGAGAGGAACTCTGTCCGAGCAAGCATTCCCGACCAGGCAACCGAGCAAGTCGCACGAGCAAAAAACCCGACCAGGTATCCCGGGCAAGCAACCCGACCAAGCAAAATTTCTCCTTTTTCTTGTTTTCTGCATTTTAAGCCCAAAAATGTCATCCGATCCTACTTCTTCTAACCCGAATTCCTCCTAAGACATTCCTGAAGGCATTCCCTTAATTCAACCCATAAACGTAGTTCCTCCGCCTCCACCTCTTCATACCGAAGTCATCGGACGTCACACCCACTCTCAGCGGAGTGCCCCCTCCAATCAACCTAGTAGCTCATCGTCCCGCCCCTACGTCAAAGGGGCAGACCATAGATCCGTCATATCTCGCACGGAAGTTGCTTACTATGCTGGGCGTTTCCACTGTCTGGGTTACATCTTTCGTGCCCTCGATCTCTCCGAGCGTCCCTATGACATCAAAGAGGGGGAGATGGATGTCTATGTAGATAGCCTGTCTTTGCGGCAGCATTTTCCCCTTGGTGAATACTATCAGAACATCATCAACGTCTACGGCATCAGCCCTGCACAGCTAGCTCCAAACTCATGGTCTCTCATGGCTGCTTTCGGAGCAATGTGTCATCATTATGGCTTCAGACCCAATGCTCACATGTTCTTCTCCAACTTCAAGATTGTCAAGGCGCCCAAGGATGATGACTGTGGGTTGTACGCCTTTTCTTCGAAGCAAAAGAACGTCTTTCTGGTGGGGCTGTCGTCGAAAGTTGACAACTTTCGGAAGCGTTGGTGCTGGGTGAGAGGTCTCGGGATTATGTTCAACTCGGAGTGGAGGAGGCCCGTGACCAACGTTCTTATTGTTATGGTTTTATCAACATATGTTGAAGATTCAAGGCGATGGTGCTGAACATGGTGGCGGTAAGCTTCAGTAACGCCAGTAAGCACCATGGCGTCAGGTTGATGGATCTTCTAATCCAGGATGATTTGATGACGCCTTGG
>JAOWBR010156177.1:0-12826 GCA_028571145.1 Dionaea muscipula
CACCTAGGTAACTCGAAATCGCACTAAGGATTCCTACAAAAACAGTAACAAGATGATGAAATTCAAGTGAACGCCTCTCTAGACTAGATAAATAATCAATGTAAACCAATTATGAAATGTAAACACTTATCTATGAAACCAAACCTGTCTTCCAGAGGATCAATGTGAGTAAATCAGTAGGAAAACAGTATAAAGAAAGTGGTTTGGAAAACTAGAAACTTGCTTGAAGAACACACTCTTGCTCGATGAAATTTCGGTCTCTTGATTTTGTATAGAATGCATACACAAGCAAGCTATCGATGCAATCATATTATAGATAATATTTCCATGTAAAACAGTGAATAAAATCATTCATAGAATATCCAATAAAGATTTCATCAAAGATTTTGGAAAGATATGAATTATATTTCATTAAAACTAAAACTTTTCAAAAACGAATTATCTCTTTCAAATATTCTTTTCTAATGATATTCAACCACGAAAAATCTTTTAAGATATATCACAAACCATTTCAAATTAAATTGGATGGAATTTTAAATACGAAGAACAAAATTGGAAAATCCAAAACTGAAACCGCCCAGTACATTGAGGAGTCGACTCCTCGGGCAAGTTTCAACATTCTTTTGAAAATAGTTTTGTGTGTGTGTGTGTGTGTAGATCTTCCTTTGGACTGATTTAAATCTCAAGATGAAGTGATTTGCATACCTTACAATGAATCCTAGACTCTTGAACACAACATCAACACATCTTTATTAATCTCCTTTTGTTTTTTGCAAATCTTCATGGAGGGGTTAACTTTTGTTCTTTTATGAATCACATCAACAGTCATGCATTCCAACAGTATCTTGGCATCATTCACAGTACTAGAATCGTTCTTCTTTTATCAATAAGACATCTTCCAATACTCCATCTTGAACGTGAAGCTTTAACTTCCATGGACAATGTTCTTACAATTTTAATTGATTCCTGCTCACTTAAACATAAACTAACCATCGAAGCATCAAATAATTATCAAGCGATTGTTATCATCGAAACATCAAGACTCAACACATTCCTCTACTCCTTCATATCTCACAATCAAGTTCTTATAGAATTCTTTCATAGTGTCTCATGATAATATGCATCCTCATTCACAAATAACTTAGACCATCCTTTTGTGGTGATGATTTCACTAAGTTTCAATAGGCCATTGTCACTCATCCATACACAATCAAACACAAGTCCACAAATAACATCTCTTTTAACAAACTTACTGATGGTCGATGGGGTGTGTTTACCTGTCTTTATCCTCCTCCTTCTGCAACTATAGTCTGGAGAATTACCAAATCCAGTACATTTTTAGCAGCAATATCGGCTAACATTGATAAATCTCCTGAATCATCCAGTGGTGGAATCAGTGTAATTTCGGTTTTTATGGGAGATGGGTCTTCCATGGTTTGAGAATAGGCTTATGAACTTGAGGGTTTTGATTTCTTCATTCGGTTGATGAAATGACCAAGGGTTTCTTCCATTACTTTTGTCAAGAGAGAGAAACAAGGTTTTTGTCTTGGTCAAGGAACGGTGGAATGAGGTTAGCTTTTTGGTTGTGTCTTTTCAGTTCTCAAGGAAACACAGGTATGTCTGTTGGACAGAGAGATGTCAGAAAAGGCATAATTTCATAAAAGAGGAAATTTTCCGCGTACATTTGACCGTTGGGTAAAGATGGTTAGGACAAATTAAGGAGTCTATTCCATTTCTCTGGATGTGTAAGAAAACAGGCTTAGACAGAACTTTGACGGAATGACTTAAAGAAATTTTCAAAAACATTGCACTTGAATAAGCAGAAGTATAATGCATTTAAAAAAGTCCAAATGTCAAACAATCATGCCATACTCACAAACCATTAGTTATGTAAATCATCCTAAATTCAAATGCCTTATGAGGTCGAGCTACAAACATAGTATCAAGCAAATTTCAACAAACCAAGCTCCAGCCATAATATTTAAAATCTCTCTTTCCGCAATGGTTTTTTAGAATATATCAACAAGTCGATTCTCTATCGTACAAAATTCTAACTTGATATTTCCTTTTACCACATGATCCCTCAGGATATGATGTTTCACATCAATGTGTTTGCTCTTTGAATGATTCACTGAATTCTTTGACAAGAAGATAGCACTTACATTGTCACACAAAATGGATATGCATTCAAGATCAATCATAAGGTCTCTAAGATGTTGCTTAATCCAAATCACTTGAGAACAACACGCAGCAACAGCTATATACTCAACCTCAATTGTGGAAAGAGCAACATAATTTTTCTTCCTATCCATAAGGCATACAGCAAAATTAGCATCAGTGTATTCCATCAAGTCAATGCTAGTGTCGCTAAGGTAACAAAGTCCAATGTTCATTGTCCCTTCAAATATCTAAAAATTCTTTTGACAGCTTTCATGTGAGATTCTTTGGGGTTAGCTTAAAAACAAGCGCAAAGACACACACTATACACTATGTCTGGCCTACTAGCTGTAAGATAAAGAAGTGATCCAATCATACCTCTATAGGTTTTCTCATCAACATTCTTACGAAGGCCATCACTTCCGAACATACAAGCTGTTGGCATTGGAGTGTCTTGTGTCTATGCATCAATCAAGTCATATTTCTTTAAAAGATCTTTAATGTGCTTCTTTTGGTGGATGAGCGTACCTTCAGTTGTTTGCTTCACTTGGAGACTAAGAAAAATGTTAGCTCTCCCATATGGCTCATCTTGAACTCACTCTTCATCAAATTTGCAAACTTATCACACAAATGCTTATTAGTGGAACCAAAGATGATATCATCCACATATACTTGCACCACAATCAAATCAGCCCCATTCTTTTTCACAAACAATGTTTTGTCAATGTTTCCCTTTTTATAATCATGCTCAATGAGAAATTGTGAAAGTCTTTAATAACATGCCCTAGGTGCTTGTTTCAAACCATAAAGTGTTTTATCAAGTTTATAAACATGGTTTAGAAACATAGTGTCTTCAAATCCGGCGATTTACTCAACAAAAACAACTTCTTTTAGAAAATCGTTTAGGAATGTTGTTTTAACATCCATTAGATACAATTTAAAACCCTTAGATATGGCAAATGCAACTAGCATCTTAATGGCTTCTAATCGTGTAATAGGAGCAAATGTTTCATCATAACCAATCCCCTCTTCTTGACTATTCCCTTCACCATAAGCCTTGCTTTGTTTCTCACTACCACACCTTCATCATCCATCTTGTTTCTAATATCCATTCAATCCAATGACTGATTGATTAGTTGGCCTTGGTACGCGATGCCACACTTTGTTTCTCTCAAACTCATTCAACTCCTCCTGTATGGCCAAAATCCAATCAGGGTCAGTTAAGGCAACATGATGATCTTTAGGCTCAATGATAAATAAGAAACTCATAAAAGCACAAAGATTAAGCGGAGATGATCTTATCCTAACACCACTTGAAATGTCACCAATAGTATTATCCAGTGGATGTGAGGATTTCTGTCTCCAGTTTCGTGTTTAGAAGGGTTGGTTCCCTGATTTTATTTGTTGCCCAGAACTGTTGCCTTTAATTTATTAAATGCTGGTTTCTTCATTTCCTTCGATAGTAGATTCTTGCTCTTCTTCTGTGTCATTTTCTTTGTGATTTTCATCCTCTCCAGTTTGTTCCAACTCAGGGTATGAGTCATGCAACATAGGATCGACTTCTTTGTTTAGTCTATGCTCAA
This sequence comes from Dionaea muscipula, assembly GCA_028571145.1. Taxonomy (NCBI): domain Eukaryota; kingdom Viridiplantae; phylum Streptophyta; class Magnoliopsida; order Caryophyllales; family Droseraceae; genus Dionaea; species Dionaea muscipula. The sequence goes on from JAOWBR010156177.1 coordinate 3,741, forward strand.
AATCATTTTTCTGCACATCAATCAAAACATTAGCCTCATCAAACAACACATGGATGCTCTCCTCTACACACATAGTTCTTTTGTTGTAAACTTTGTAAGCTTTATTATGTGAGCAGTAACCTAAAAATATCGCTTCTTCACTTCATGGGTCAAATTTTACAAGGTTGTCTTTTCCATTGTTAAGCACAAAACACTTGCAACCAAAAGTTCTCAAATGATTCAAATTTGGTTTTCTTTTCTTGAAAAGCTCATAAGGTGTTTTGTTCAACAATGGCCTAATTAGAGCATGGTTCATAATGCAGCAAGTTGTGATTAATGCTTTGGCCTAAAGGCTCTTTGAAAGTCCACTGTCCACGAGCATGGTCCTGGTCATCTCTTTAAGGGACCGGTTCTTTCGTTCTACAACATCATTCTATTATGGAGTTGTGGAGCTGAGAAGTTATGCTCTATCCCGTAGGTCCTGCAAAAGTTAGAAAACTTGTGATTATCAAATTCACTCCCATGATCAGATCTAATGGCCTTTAACTCATGTTCAGATTGCTTTTGAATTCTCAAAATGAAACTATTGAACTCTTCAAATGTTTCTTCCTTTAATCTTAAAAATAGTGTCCAAGTGAATCGTGAGAAATCATCAATAATCACAAATACGTACATTGCTCCTCCACTTCTTTCTCTCATTGGTCCAGACAAATGTATGAGTTGTAAGGGCAATGTGGTACTTACACATTTCTTGGATTTGAAGGAAGATCTTAAATGCTTTCTCTTGGCACATGCTTCACACAAACTTGAGTTTTCTAACTTCACATCGGGTAATCCATGAACTAACTCATGTTTGCTCAATTTGTTCATCAATTAATAATTAGCATGACCAAGTCTTCTATGCCATAGAAATGCATCATCATCAAGCACACTCATACAAGTAAGGTTATTGCATGGAATTTCATTCAAATCAGCCTTATAAATATTCTTCATTCTTCTGCCCGTTAGTATCACATTATGAGTGCACTTGTTAACAATCTCACATGTATCACATTTAAGGATTACACCATTTCCCTTATCACGGAGTTGGGAAATACACAATAAGTTGTGTTTCAATCCATTAACAAGCAAAACAATTTCAATTGAACATAAAAGAGATTTTTCAACTTTACCATTACCAATGATATTTCCTTTCTTGTTGTCTCCAAACGTCACTGTACTCCTCTCTCGGCTGTTAGTGTGAGACATATAGATGAATCACCTGTCATGTGCCTCGAGCAACCACTATCAAGAAACCATAAATCATCATGTTGTTTACTCGTTCTCACCTCAGCCTACACGGAAAGGAGTCAGTTCTGTTTCTTAGGTACCCAAACTTGTTTACGCCCCTTGATGTTAATACGAGATCAATCAGCAGAAGATGCACTTTGAGAGGTGGATGCTACATTAGATCTTTTATAGATAAATTTAATGTTCTTCATGGATGCAATTAAGTTCTTTAAGCAATGCTCATATGAATGACCCTTTGCTCCACTATTTATGAAAATTTTTAGTGGGGGCAAGTCAACATATTTGGGTTTCTCAATCTTCTCTTGCTGTCCATATCCTAACCCTTGCCGATTAGAATAGTTTCCTTGCATCATTTTTAGCAACAGTAGCTTCTAAGGACTTCTGCAAACTGAGTGGATCTGTACTAGAACTAGCAACATTGCTACAGACCGCCTTCTTCACAAATTTTACAAAGTTTTGTTTGTTCAGCTCAAGGACTCGGTTTCTAAGGTCAGTAACAATTTCTTCCAGATTTCTGATTTTATCATTCAGTTCTCTCACATAAATGTTTCTACTGATTTTGTATCTCTCCTCCACAAGGTCAACTTCAAGCTCTAACATTTGATTTTGCAAGGCTTCTTTTTCAACTTTTAAAATATCAACATCACTAATCAACTCATGCAAGTAATCAATCAGGTTTTTTCTTTCTTCATGCATGTTGTTAAACCATTCAGCCAAATCAGTGAATAATTCAATTAAAGTTTCATATGGAATTTCATTTACTTTGTCCAAGAGTTTAGCAGATACCTTGTCGTGCCTTTCTCCATCATCCAACATGAGTGGCACTTCATTAGCATCAGCCATTAAGCAGTAACTTAACTTTGCTTCTTCATTGAAGGGCTGGTTTTCTTCTTCTTCTTCCGAATCTGTGTCTCCCCAAGCTGCAGCAGCAACCATGGCCTTCTTTACATCCTTCAGTTAGTATGTTCTCTACTCTCTTCCTTTCTCTTGCTTTCACTTTGTGCAATCCTTTATGAAGTGGCCAGGTTGCTTACATTTGTAGCACATATCGTCATTCTTTATATTTTCTCCAAAGCTTGAAGATAGTTATTTTCCCTTTTGAGAGAAGGGTCTTCGGTTAGATCGCATTTTCTTGAATGTCTTTCGGAAGCTTTTGATCAGCATGGTCATGTCATCTTCATTCATTTCTTCCTCATCAGATGCTTCGTCAGTCTTGAGTGCTAGTGATTTTCTCTGTCTAAAGGAGTCTGTTCCTTCATGCTCCTTCAAACTGGTTTTGTGTGTAAGCAAAGATCCGATAAGTTAATCAACTTTGAACGTGTTCAGATCTCTAGCCTCTTGGATGGTTGTCACCTTAAGAAGCCACATCTTGGGTAAATTCTCAGTATCTTTTTCACCTTCTCCTGGCTTGAAAATTTCTTTCCATAGCCTCTTAAACTATTCACAATCTCTGTGAACCTTGCATACATATCTCCAATGGATTGTTCTTCCTTCATTGAGAAAAACTCGTACTTATGCATCAGTTGCTCTATTTTTTTCTCCCTTTACCAACTCGATTCCTTCATATTTTGTCTCTAGGGAGTCCCACACCTCTTTGGCTATTTTACAAGTGAAAACTTGATTGTACTCTTCAGTAGATCGTCCACACAGCAGGAGGTTCAGTGCTATAGCATTTTTCTCAGTTTTCTTGTACTCAACATCTCCCCATTTGTCTTCAGTGATGGCAACTCTAGCTTCATTGGTCATCTTTAAGGGTTCTTGCTTAACTATCTTCCAGAGCTCATAATCATTGGATATAATGAAGTTTTCCTTTCGATTTTTCAAACTGTTAGTTGTCTAAGAGAACACCAAGAGGGGAGGGGGTTGAATTAGTATTTAAAAAATTTATGTTTTTTATAACGTTGAGAACCGTATCTGTCAATGAGGGGTTGACTCCTGTGCTGCAGAGTAGAGGGGTCGACTCCAGATTATCATTCAGTAACTAATAGTGTAAATTAGGGCTGAGACAATATGATGAATGAGATTAAAACTTTATATAAACTGAGTTTGACTTTACAAACCCTTACATGTGATGATGGACTCTCCACCACTCACACAAGTTGATGGCAACCCACCAACCACACACGTTGATGACAATAACTCTCCACCAACTAAACACATTGATGGCACTCCACCAGCCACACCTAAGAAAGAAATGACTCTCTCCCTAGGTATCATAGAATCACACTAATGATCCCAATTTAACTCTAAAAGAGTGAACTTTAAGTGAACACCTCTATGAAGGCAAAATAATCAATGAAGAATATCTAGGTAATGCAAATACTAAACCTTTAATTCAAACCTGCCTTCCAAGAGATCAAACGTGTGAAAAAATCAAGTGTAAATAGGAGGATGGATGCTTGCAAAACCAGAAGATGCCAAATGAGTAAATCGCACTTTCTTGCTTATGAAAGTGTATGTTCTTCTCTTATAAGTGCGTACTTCTGAATGGCAACGATGCAACCCTTTTATAGATGGTTTTTTGGTACAAAATAGGGTTTGATTTGTTCAGAGTGAATCTAAAAAGATTGTAGTAAAAGATATTGAAAAGATTTGAAAATATCTATTTAGAATCTATCTCTTCAAAACCGACAATAATATCTTTTTGAAATCACCTTTTCCAATGATATTCCAGTTCAAAAACTCATTTAAGATATGTTAGAGAATATATCAAATCAGTTCGGATCAATATTTGGTCATAGAAATCAGATTTGAAGATAAAATCCCAAAACTGCCCAGAATATACGAGTGGGGTTAACTCCTCAAGTTTGTTCCGGAACAGTTTTTCAAAAACTTGTGTGTGTGTGTGTGTGTTGATCTCCTTTAGGACTTATTTAAACTTCAAGATTAAGTACATTGCATACCTTACATCATATCCTAGACTCTAAAACATAGTAGTCACACATCTTCATCAATCTTTAAGAGTTTCTTCAATTCTTCTTTAGAGGGGTTATTCTTTATGACTCTTATTGAACTTTGTGATCCAACTCAATGCACTTTGTGTTGTTGGCTTGATTATTTAACTTTGACACTTCTGATAAGATATTTCCTTATCATTGTTGCATCTCCATGATCTTTAAACTTCTTCCTTTGAGCATTACAATCTTGATCATTAGACTTCATCTTCAATAGACACTGTTCATCATCTTTGATTCCTGCTCACTTTATCACCAACTAAACAACCAAGTATCATATATTTTCACGTGGTTGTTATCATCAAAACATCATAGGGTCAACACCAACGATTATAAAAACTCTCGTTGAATAGTGGTGGCATCTAATATAGCCGCGAAAGGGCTACATTATCTTACCTTCTACACATGCTTAGTCCTCTGATTTCGCCTTTTACTACGTGATCTATGCCTCTTTTCCTTTCTTTTCAGGTTTTACATCTCTCTAGGAAAAAGAAAGCTGATTGACGTCATTGCATAGAGCAAAGAGTTAAAAAGTAGCAAAACTTGGACCATGGCGCCAACCAAGAACCAAGAGGTTTCTCTGACGCCATTATTGCTCAATATCATTGGAAACACCTCCTGAGATGGTCCCAAGTTAATGATAATCATAGGAGATATGGATCTCACAAACCATGCATCTGCCTTCACGGCGTTGAAAGACTCTACTAAGTTATGGCGCTGGAAGATCCAAGCTCCAAGTATAGAGATTCAACGAAGCCGCCCCCGATGTCAAAGACACTCATTTAACCACACTAAGCATCCCATGGATTCATTTCAAGCAGTAGACGATGGTTTTTCCGTGGACGAAGCCTTGTCGGCCGCCGCCATAACGCGAATATAAAGTTCTATTCCCTGGCGACCTCGGACTCTAATTTGTTATCCAAGATTCAACCATGTTTCCATGCATGATCAAAGGCCCTCATTATTAATTAGAATATGACCCATGGTGTTAAATCAAGATTTGGAAACGCCCTTCTCAAGTTAGAAGACCGTGACGCCATGGCGTTGCCAATCCCTGCAAGATCATGGCGTTTGAGTCTGTGACCTTTCGCCACCAGCTTAAGATGCGTCTGCCGCAATGTTCAACTGCATAGAAGTCATCCTTGGCTTAGGGAGAACAATCCCTTGAAGATATTTCCTCTCCTTATGCAATCTAATGCGGCGGCGCCTTCTGCTTTCCAGTTTAGCACCACGAGTTGACGCCCCGTGCTTTACTGACCGGCCCAAGCAGTTGCGATGCAATCCCTATTTTTTCTCCTACTTTTACGCCCGCCATTAAGGGATTCATCTGTTGGGCCGAAAGCAGGGATCTCTCCTGGATAAGAATTGAACTCAACAGACTACCTCACTGTTATACCCCGTATTTTATATCTATTTTTATATTGTTCAATGCTTATTTATGATTAGTATATCATTTAAGAGATTTTCAGTTTTTCGTCGAATTGTGATTTCGTGTTTTAGTGTTCTCGTATTTTATATGGCCATTCGGCTACTTTTTGCATTGCATTCTGTACGGTCGATATTTTGATACTAATATGACCGGTTTGATGAGACTTGAGTTTTGAGTACCATATTATCATATGGTGACTCCATAGATTTTTTCGGATTAGTCGGTTTGTGAGGTGATGGTTTTTACAGTTTTCAATTTGGATTTATTGTGACCGTGTTTTAATTTCGTGATTTTTGGTGACGAGTTTGAGGGATTTCGGATTAGTTCTCACGCTTGAGGATATGATAATGGTCGTTAGTTAAGTTAGAAATGGAGACGGAAATGTTGACTTTCTTCTAATGCATTTATAAGGGGAGATTGAGTGAGATTGTGGATTTATGAGGTGGAGGCTGATTTTAAGCCTCATTTTCATCCATCTTTGGGTTGTCCTTCACGTGAGAATGCAAGAGGAAGAAGAGAGGAGAAAAGAGAAGGGAAGAAGAAGAGAAAGAAGAGGAGATCTTGGAGATTTGGGTTGATTCCCTCTTTTCCTTGCTCAACGATTCGTTAGGCAACTTAGTGGAGGTTTGAGATTCCATCTTTGTGGAGATTTAAGGTAAGGGTTATGGTTTTTCATTTGGTTTCTTGATTTGATGAGCTTGGAAGGATTTTTGTGATGGTGATTTGGTGTTTGGCATGTGTTTAATGATAATGGATGCTTTGACATGGTTTGTTTGGTCTTTTGGCACTTGTTTGAGGCCTTGGAAATGAGTTTTGGTTGAGTGTGCGTGTGGTTCATGTGTTTGTTTTAGTGTGTTTGAGTTTCATGCTTTGGTTTGATTTTTAGGAGGATGATTTTGAGTTTAGTTTGTTGTTAATGATCTTGGAGGGCTTGGTTTGCTTGAATGCATGTTTGGAGACTTGTTTGGAGTATGTAATATGTGTTTTGACCGATTTTGGTCTTGGTTTGTGCATTTGGACAATTTCTACAAATTATGCAGAAACAACATTTTCGGCTGACCGGTTCCCATTTTCGGTCGATCGGCGTTTGACTGTCTCCTCTATATTTGGATTTCCGGCCGACCAGATTTTTAGAACATAGGAAATCCGGTCGACTGGCTTCTGCTGCTGTGGGAGGGATTTTTCTCCAGTTATTTCGTTACCTTTAAATTTGATAAAGGAGGGATTGGGAGCGATCGTAGACCCCTCTTGGAGGGTCTTTAAGGTTTAGTTTAAAATGTTTCGGGATTTCTTGGGGTGTTGATTGGTGGTTTCACCATTTGGCCATCTTTTGAGACATTGTGCATGACTTTGTTTGTCAGGGACCATTGGTGAGCTGTGGATCGACTTATTCCTGATTAGGGACTTATAACCCCCTAAACCGGGTGTTACTGACGATAACTCGTGAGGTGACTCACAAGTCATTGAAGCCGGGTGAAAATCATGCAGGATACTAAAGCAGTCCAAAATCGAGGTAAAACATCCAACCATCATGCATGAAGAGATAACATACATGAGGAGATAACTCACCTGAGCAATGAGCAATAATCTCAAAAGCAAATCCAATCAACTGAGCTTAAGACGCTCAACGGGATCACCATAACCTCCTAGATCAAAATCATGCACAAAGGTCTCAAAAACCAACCAAGGAAACTAATCAAAACACCATGTCAATGAACCCATCACAACTCAAAATGGATCCTAATGATCCCCCCAAACATGCCTAAGATCATCCCTAAAACAATCTCAATCAATCACCAAAGGAAACGAAACCAAACCATCAACTCTCCCTAGGGTCGGATATCCGGCCATCACCATCCAGGTATCCGGCCAAAGTGCACATTTGGAGGCAGTAACTCCAAGCCAGGGAACCGGATATCCGGGTGGATCAGCCGGATATCCGCCCCTGTGATCTGATGAAAATCAGAAAACTCAAAGTGCACGAATCTTCAACAAAACACATCAAAACTCAAACTAAACACAACCAACACATCATAAAACAAGCCTCAAATCTACTCAAACCCATGGGAACCATCTCCCTCATGCCAAACACAAAATCACCACACTAAAAACCTAAAACACACTAAAATCACATAAGCCAAAACATAACTCATGAAACCAATACAAACTCAACACAAACTCATGTTGAACACCTCTAACAAGTCTTAAACAACATATCAAACCATATCAAGGTCTCTACGAATATCATGCATGAACCAAACTCAACATGACAACCTCATAAATCTATCCATTCCATGAAATCAAAGAGAAACCATGAAGAAAACTAAGGGATTACCTTGAAATCAAACAATGGATGTTCTCCAATGCTCCTAGAAGTCATCAAGAGGATCCCCAAGCTAACTCCAAGCTTACTCCAAGCTTAATCCTCAATGAAACAAGATGAAACCCCAAGGAACCCCTTTCTTCTTCCTTCTCCTTCTCTTCTACTCTATCCCTTGTATTTCTTTTCCTTTGTTTCCTTCTCTTCTTCTTTATACTCGGCCAACATATAAGGAAATGGGGGAAAATCCACAATACCAATCCCACACTCTTCCACCCTCATCATTAAATACCAAGTCAACAAGTCAACCTAAGTGGCTACCACAAATCCTTAAATCACGCATGCACACTAATCCTAAACGCCTCAAACTCATCACCAAAAATCACGAAATAAAATCACGGTCCTAATGAACCTAAAATCGAAATATCAAAAAACCGTCAAATCACGACCTGTCAAATCCCAAAAAATCTGAGAAACCCAAACACGTCAAAATGGTACTCAATGGACTCGTCTCATCATCACGGCCATGCCGGTATGCTCAAAATAATCGTACAATATGAGATGCAAAAAGTAGCAAAACGGCTACGTAAAGCCCGAGAACACTATTTATCGAAAAACGAAAATTTCTTCACATGATAAATCAATCATAATGAGCATAAAACAATATAAAAATGATCAAAAAATCTGGGGTATAACAGACATCCTCGACTGGGACAGTCTCGACTGGTCATCCTCGACTGGGCCTTCCTCGACTGGAACATCTTGGACTAAGACTTCCTCGACTGGTTCTGCCTCGACTGGACCATCCTCGACTGGGACAGTCTTGACTGCACCTTCGTCGACTTGAACTAGTCAACTGCATCAACGCAACTGCCTTGTCTCAACTGTGTCTGGTCAACTAGAACACCTCAACTGTATCAACTTAAATGAATCTTCTAGGCTGAACACCTCAACTGGAACTGTTCCTCTGAGCCTTCTATGCTGGATCTTCAAGGCTGGATCTGAAGGGAGACCCGGGCGAACGGGGCCCCGACGGAAGTGTGCAGGACCTAGCTAGGTGCGTACGGTGAACAACAAAAAATTTAACCGATGACTAATCTTGTAATATTGCATT
>JAOWBR010156188.1:0-12826 GCA_028571145.1 Dionaea muscipula
CATCACATAACAATACCCAATCTATAATCTATATTTCTTTCACATCTCATTATATAATTTATCAAATATAAAAATATTGTAATTAAAATTCATAATTTTCTACGAGGATCAAAACAAAATATAATATTAATATAATTTTTTTTCTATTATATATACACACATCGCATTACAAATAATTTTCATAAGAGAATGAAATTGTAAAATTATTCGTCGTAATACTGACACAGGTTACCTCTAGCTCTATATACAGAAGAATCAAATATCAGTAAAGTGATGAAGTCAAAATTTTAAGTATAAGCTTCTTCTCTCCAAGTTTCTACCATCAACGACTACTATTTTTGCAATCAAAAGTTCACTCACAACATCAACATTTGCCTCCTAGATTAGTTTGTGCCTTCAAAAAATAGCCAATTTGGGCATGGCTGATTACTTTGCGCGCGTTTTTGGTCTTTTACAGTAAAACGAAAGTAAAAACACTAGAATAGTTTCAGATCATAACCCGGTTTGAAGGGTGTGCGCAAAGTTTTCTCTTTGGCATGGATGGGGATGGGTAAACTGTATAAATGCCAATCCCCAATCACGGGTAGACAATAATTGGCGTCGCCTCATCTTTGCCTTGCTTGTCTGCATCATCGTCATCAGAGAAGGCACACCGATGGAGAGAGAGACTATAGAGGGAGATGGGGGAATCAGTGTGGGTTACTTGAAAGCAAGGCAAAGATGAAGCGACGCCAATACAACATCTTCCATTTTCGTCAATGTCCCTATCCTCTTTCGGGAGTTCAATCAAAGGGTTTGGGAACCTTATCTCTCTCCACTACATATATGCCCCTATCTTCGTGTCCAAAATCTATCGAAGCTTCGTCTTCTCCAGTAGAAGCTCCAATTTCGCTGGTTTGATAGCTCGAGAAGAGACACAATCCAGCCACAAGCAGCTCAGTCCCAGGTAAATGGGTTGCCAAATTTCGTCTTTGATATCATTTGTCAATGCCCATTTCATCAGAACTCAGTGGGTTGGTACAAATCCCCCCTCGTATGGTTGTACTAGATATTGATTTATAAGTACTGTATTTTAGCTGTCCTTTGTTTTGACTGTTTGTTATGGTTGTGGATTGCATAATTGCATTTGCATTGATTCTGCTCTTAAAGTTATGTTGGGCTAATCCATGTTATTCCTACTCCATGTATGGAGTAAAATATTCCTTTTTTTGGCACAAAGGGCTGAGTTGGCATGATGTTTCATACTGCAAAGTCACCTGGAGTGTCATATGTGTGTTTGTGTTTGCGAGCTGTAAGTGGGTGAGGTGACCGATGAGGTACTTGTGAGCATCATAGGTTCATCCCTAGATTCCGAGCTTCCTTTTGTCTGTACCACGAAATGGACATATTGCTTTCTTCTTGTTGTTAAAAGGCATGGTGGGTTTATTTTGTTAGTGATAACACTGATTACTATTTATCCTTTCATTCTGTTAACTGACTATCCATTTTGCTGCAACTTCAATTTGTTAATTTGTTGGTGCTCAACTGAATTTGAGCTTGTTCTTTCACGTGTATTCTGTGGACTATCATGCGGTGGTTGTGCCGATGCAGGAATGAGTTCTTCCAAAGCTACTTACTGCCTTCTACTCTGGATCTTAGTTGGAGCTCATAGTTTTTGTGACTGTCATGATTTTGAGATTAAACAGAATCACACGGCAACGCTTGTTGTCAATGCTTCTGATGTTGCTAGACAGCAAATCCCGCCAACACTATTTGGGATATTCTTCGAGGTGAGTTTCGTTGCTTTGAACTTGAGTTCTACTGCAACTTTGGTTAGATAGTCACTTATATTGCTTTGAATGAGGCTTGGGGACTGCTTTCTTTTTCTCCATCCATTTACTGGAATCAGTTATCCTGGTTTGTGACATGTAAGTCAGGTGTGAATAATAGCTTTGTATCACTGAAGTTTGTTTTCCCTTGTCCACAGCAACAAAGTCACCTTTGAAAAGTATTTTTCATGTTACTGAAGTCAGTTTTCCCTTGTTGACAATATCTTAGTTGCCAGTAAATAATAGCTTGTGCTTTACTTACATGGAAATCAGTCCATTGTTCTGTACCTTTGGAAGCAACCATGTACTAGATAATCTGACTGAAATTTGTGGTTTCTGTATTAACTCTCGGTGCGCAGGAAATAAATCATGCAGGATCTGGTGGATTGTGGGCAGAGCTTGTATCCAACAGAGGTTCTTTTCTTTAATGTCATCACTTTTCATTTGGAGAAGAGATACTTGGGGAAATGAGTCTTTTTCTTTTTTCTTTATAAAGAAATTGAGTTATATTTTGCTGGATAGTTGTAGCTTTAAATCATGCTGCGGTTGTGCTTTGATGCACTATTGGAAATGGATGAGCAAAATGTTTACACACAATGAAATTATGAAGGTGGTGTCTAACTTGCAATCAGGATTCTTTATAGAACTAAATGAAACAGAGCTGCCGAATTATTAAGACAAGGCTGATTGTTGAACACTTTTTGTGCATTAGAGTCCCGGGAAAAAGAGAGAAACGAACAAAAATATGGATGCTTATTTGGGAAGAATTTCTTGTTACAGGATTTGAAGCTGGGGGCCTTCATGCTCCTTCAAATATTGATCCGTGGTCAATAGTAGGCAATGTCAATGTTATAAATGTTTCAACTGGCCTCACATCGTGCTTTGAACGCAACAAGGTGGCACTTCGGATGGAGGTGTTTTGTGATGGTAGCAGTTGTCCAAGTGGAGGAGTTGGAATCTACAATCCTGGATTTTGGGGCATGGTATTCAATTTCTTATGCTTGTTATGCGTATCCTGTCTTGTGGTAAAATTTCAACCTGTCTTTACCAACTTGGGTTGAATATTGAGACCACCTGTATGGTTGTATCACACTTTAAATTCTTATAGATACGTGATACACTGGTGTGCCTGAGAAGTTTCTTTGTCGGCTCTATACTAAGTTGACTTTGATTTAAGAAATCTAAAACTTCTGTTCCTAATGGAACATACTCTTTATCCTCAGTCGAAATAATCAATAGAACTAGTCATCTTTGAAACTTAATGCTTTACTGAGCTTCTTTGTTATAGAACATACAGATTATTGACCATAGTTCTCTGAAACTTCAGATAATCTGTCCACTTATTCTTTCTCTTTGGTTGTTCTACCGTTTCAGAATGTCGAACAAGGGAAGACATACAAAGTTGTTTTACATGTTCGCTCGTTGGCATCTATAAATGTATCTGTTTCACTAACTAGCTCCGATGGATCACAAGTGCTGGCTACTAATAACCTAATGTGAGAATTCTGGTTGTTCTTAAGAGTGGCATGAACAGTGTGTTCTCTTCTGGCATAGTAGTAAGAGCGATCTTTACAGCGCAATGTGATTCACCTTTTTCCTACAGTGCTGATGCTTCGGTTGTGAATCATTGGACAATGTTGGGATTCAACTTGCAAGCTATAGGGTCTAACTCAAATTCAAGGCTTCAGTTGACAACCACTACAAAGGGTGTCATATGGTTTGATCAAGTATCAGTTATGCCTATAGATACATACAAGGTACATTCTCTGTATCTTTTGATAGGTATAATGGGAAGGGGGGGATGATGGTGGCAACCTATATTATATGGGCTAGGAATGTGAATAGCTTTGGTAACAAAGCTAACCCTGATGAGCACTGTCAAAGATTATCAGGTCAAAATTATTCTCTGAGTTTCAGTTGTGGGTATTTGTTCTTGACTCAAAAGAGTCAAAATGTATGATGTCACTTTCTCCTGTTCCGATTCTACAGAGCTATAGTGGCTCCACTAATGACCTTTAGACTTGGGGGCTATTAAGCTTCTTTGGCAGGCCTTGAGACATTGTGAAAGAAATGATACATGTTAAGGAATCAACTATACCAAAAGGTCAAACTTATGGTAGAAGGTCCATGAATTAAATTTATTTTTAATACGCCTCCTCACGCGAATGCCTCTTTTGCGCTTGAAGCGTGGATTGTGTACTAGTCCACCTCATACCAAGTGCTAAATAAATAGGGATCTCGGTCGCAACATTCGAACTCATGACCTTTGATCACGTTTGCTCTGATACCATGTTGAGAAACTAATTCTACCAAAAGGTCAACCTTGTAGTAGAAGACTCATGAATTATATTTATCTTAACATGTCCTCTCACGCGAATGTCTCTTTTAGGCTTGAAGCGGGAACTGTGTATTGGATCATCTTATACCAACTGCTAAATAAATGAGGGTCCCGCTCGCAGGATTCAAACTCGTGACTTTGGTTACGTCTACTCTAATGCCATGTTAAGGAACTAACTCGACCAAAAGGTCAACCTTGTGGTAGAAGACCCATGAATTATATTTATCTTTAACAGTACACTGATCTCTTTCCCTGATCTTTCACAAAAACGTGTACTAAAGAAAAGAAAGCGGTTTATACTTTATATATGGTGGTTCTTTGTAAAAGTTCTCCAGCCAATACAGCTTCTAGATGAATAATACCACTTTTTCTTGCATCTCTATCTTCATTCACTAGTCATGTTTCTTTCGGATAGTCGACATGCAACTTTTTTACTATCCCATACTCAAGCAATTCGAGATGTAATGCAGGGGCATGGATTTCGATCTGACCTTATGGAGATGCTTGTTCGTTTGAAACCTCGTTTTATTAGATTCCCAGGTACGTCTACTTCTCCCCCCCCCCCCCTTCTTTTCCCCATGTTTCATTCCTTTATCTCGGAGTTTTAAATTTTTTTCTTGGAGTTATCAATGGCCAATGTTCAAAAGGTGGACTAAAGTTATGACCCTCCCTAGACCGCATTCTTGGACAAGCCACCACCCTTCTGTTGATATTGACTATTGAATCCAGCAAAACAAGAATTACTTTAGAAACAAGAAAAGTTGGCCAACGAATTTCCTCCCTGTTGGTGAAGTCTGATCAGAAAAAGGCCAGATACAGTGGTTCAGATTTCAGTAGACTGTTAATGCTTACAAGCTCGGTTAGAGGCAGAAGGTCAGGATTCAGGAAGAGGTTTTCATGGTTCATGAATAAAATCAAGTTGAAATACCAATGAAGGTTAGTAGCCTAAGAGGGTGTTCTGGTAACATTCAACCCACACTGCTTATAGCTTTATCAGCTCTTTAGGAACTGTCTGCTTGTCTTCAATGAAGTGAAGATTGCCCAGTTTTAAAATTTATCAGTCTTAAATCAAATCTCTACTGGGGTCTTTCCGAATATCTTCCAAGGATATCCCCATATGCTTCTGAATGAAAAATTTGGGTTCGGAGTGGCAAAAAACGGTCGCTCTATAATGAAGACTACCAAACTTCAAATTTAATTCTTTACTTCCTTGATGAGAAAATCATTGTGAACTCTCTTGGTAGGCAGTCTTGGTTGAAGGTGGCAAGTTTCCAGGGTGTTGCTCTTGAATCTACTTGTGAAATGATATTCTGGTGCTTTCTTATTGTTGTCCTTATTCTAAAACACGTTCTTATTTTACAATGCATTCTTTCGGACTCTGAAAAGAATAACCTTTTTCACATCAGGTGGCTGTTTTGTCGAAGGCGAATGGTTGAGAAATGCTTTTCGGTGGAAAGAAACAGTTGGACCATGGCAAGAGAGGCCTGGACACTTCGGTGATGTTTGGAATTATTGGACTGACGATGGGCTTGGTTATTTTGAATTTCTACAGGTGTGCTCCTTCTGCATTCTTTTCAAGTTATTCTGGCATCTAGAAAAAACAAATTGAATTTGCAATACCTCAGGGGCTATAATGTTTTTAATGTATTTTACAGCTAGCAGAGGACCTTGGGGCAGCACCCATTTGGGTAATCAACAATGGTGAGTGCAATTTCTATATAGATCTCCTTCACCTCCACATTAATAATCTGTCACAGCAACGATGGAGCTAGGTCGGGCAAGCAGGGGCGGTCGCCCCCCCAAAAAAAATAACGATATTATTATATTACAAATAATTTTTTTTATTATATTCTATTGATTTTGCCCGCCCCACCTAAATTTTATAGTCCGCTCCCCTATTTTTGCCCCCCTAGTTGAAAATCCTGGCTCCGTCCCTGTGTCATAGGGTCATGTCTTGATCTAGCTGACCCAACTTAATGGGAAATAGGCTTGGTTTGTTATTGCTGCTGTTGTTATGGTCATGCCTTGATCTACTGAATGTAACAGGGATTAGTCATCGAGATGAAGTTGATCCCACCAGCATCTCACCTTTTGTACAAGTATGTGAGCAAAATGTTCCCTTCATATTTGTGAATCGTTTTCAACTACACAGCTTTATTCTGCATAAGTCAAACACATATATCAATTGATATTCTGATCTACAATCTTTTGTCGCGACATATAATATATATCGAGCCTAATATATTGTAATCAATCTTGCACTCTTGGGCTTTTAGATCATCCAAGGTGTCTGGAAACTTAACTCAAGATTACTTGTTAAAGCTTGGTGAAGCTCAGCTTGATAAGCTTAGTGAACTCGAGCTCGAGCTTATTCTATTAGTTCAGTTAATCAGCTGCATAAAGCTCAAGCTTTTACATAATATTTGCCAATCCTTGGGACGATATATTCAGCAGTAAATGTCCTAAAAGCTCAAGCTTGATCAGCTGAACCTCACTGTTTAAGTTGAATGAGCCTATTTGTAAAATGGTTTGTTGTTCATGCAAAGATCTGCTTGCTTATTCTCCTAATTAGCGATCAAGGGCTTGCTTCATCTAATTGTGGCACTATTTTAATTATTTCCGTGCACCGTATTGTAGGAAATGCTTGATAGTATTGAGTTCGCTCGAGGTGCTCCGGATACTACATGGGGTTCTATTCGAGCTGCTATGGGTCACCCAGAACCTTTTGACCTTCAATATATTGCTATTGGGAATGAGGATTGTGGGAAAAGGAACTATCTTGGTATGAACGGGCATCTCGCTCACTCTTTACCAAAGGCAAACAAAACATTTGTCCCTCTCTATCTCTCCCGAACTTTTTTATGCTCCGTTTATTTATTTAGTTAGTAATGTTTCAGAGACATGAATATCATTATGTGACTAACTCTGAAACATTGAACTTAATCTTAGTTGAGAAATGTCTTCTATCCATCTGAAGATTTCAACTTCTGAGACATTTTATTCTTTTCTACCAGCAAATTACCTCAAGTACTACTATGCCCTAAAAGGTGCCTATCCAGACATCCAAGTTATCTCCAACTGTGATGGATCATCAACTCCGCTAGATCATCCAGCGGATTTGTATGATTTTCATGTTAGTTCTATCTCTGCCTGCCTCAGTAACCTTAACCTCATTCAAGTTGAAATTCATATGTGTGATTTGATTTTGTATCAGGTCTATACATCAGCCAGCACACTCTTCTCCATGAATCAAAAATTTTCCACAACATCACGGCATGGTCCAAAGGTATCATCAACTTGCCCGCCTGACACTTTTTCTCAGTTGAAATATTCTCAGTAACTGAGAGAGTATGAACAGGCTTTTGTGAGTGAATATGCTGTGACTGGAGCAGATGCTGGCAAAGGCAGTCTTAAAGCTGCATTGGCCGAGGCTGCATTTCTTTTTGGTCTAGAGAAGAACAGGTCTGTCCGATATCGTATCTTCGTTTGCTCCTTATGTTGCCATGGGCACACACATGGAATATAAACTATAAAGCTCCAACGCCAATTGAATTTGATTTTTATAGAGGGGAAATTTCCATTTCCCCCCTAAATTTTGTCCGAGTTGAATGATTTTGTGTTATCATCATCATCACCATACACACGACATCCTCCCATTAGGTAGGGTTAGCCACACGTGTCCACGGGACACTTACACACAATGTCCGACAAATATAGTGTGTTAATTGTCGGCTACCTAACACGCGCACTGTTCCAATTTAATCAAAAAAGATTAGGTTGGAGCCAAATATATGAATATATAATAATAATAGAGTTCCCTTCTATTGAGGGCGACTTCAAATGAATAACAATGTTTACTATTCATCCACTACCAATCAATTTCAACTATTGATCATATCAAATTCAACGGCTAAACAAAATCCACACTACTATGTATTTGAGGTAGCCCTCAATGAAGTTTTGTCTATAATAACATATAGCAATAGTAAAAAATAATAAAACATAACATATAGAACATATAGCAATAGTAACAACCATGTAAACACATTTCCAACTCCTACAAATGAATAACAATGTACCGGAATTTAAAATTGCATCAACAACAATGTCATCAATGCCAATGTCAAATCACATCAATAAAGTCGACCAACATACGTCCCACTAAAGGCCAACAACTTCTTTTAATCCCCTAACATGCCCACCGCCTACTAAGTGAGATCGGCCACACCTATGTGCCGTTTCCACTCTTTACAATGTAAAGCATCCTCTATGGTTCTATGGTGACTCAGTGAGTTTCATGATTCTGTGTGATGGACATAATGTCATGGGATGGTGTTTGTTTCACATGTTAATGTTTTCTGGTTTAAATGCAGTGACATTGTTGCAATGGCAAGCTACGCTCCACTTTTTGCAAATATCAATGACAAAACGTATCAATTCTGTCTCCTCCTTTTACCCTTTTTTTTTTTTACATGCTATAGGAAACATAACTTGCAATGTATTGTGCTACATTGTGGCCTTTGTGCTTTGTTACACTCAACATTATTATAGGTGGAACCCAGATGCAATTGTTTTCAACTCCTCAAACGTATATGGAACTCCTAGCTATTGGATGCAAACTTTTTTTACCGAGTCTAGCGGGGCAACTCTCCTCGACACGAGATTTCAAAGTAACATGTCAACCCCACTTGTTGCCTCTGCAATCAGTTGGAAGAACTCACAGGGTGACTATGTTACCATTAGGGTACGTAAAGCACGAAGCCCGGTTGGTCACATATCACTGTGATATAATTTTTTTCTTCACATATTTAACTTTTCCCCTTATATGTGACAGATAGTGAACATAGGAGATGATTACGTGATTGCCCATCTCTCCATCGTTGGTCTTGATCCAACCTCTGTACAGTTAACCGGGTCAAAAACGACAGTTCTCTCGTCTTCTAGTCTGATGGATGAGAATTCATTAGACTATCCACACAAGGTATCATCATTAGCCCCTTTGTTTCTCCATCCTAGAGAAACCCCTCATAAACTTGAACATTTATATCATACCATGAATTTTATATGGTATGCATTGGATGTCTAGCGTGCAAAAGCTCTGCCAGAGTGGATTTTGACGGCATGTCCCTATCTCGGATTAGGTTAGGGCAGTGCGTGTTAGGGGCCGATTGGATGAAGCTAAAAATCGAGGTGTATTAGTTATGAAGGGAAGATAAGATAAGAAGCAGGTATTATGTTTAAAGGGTGGACCCACATTGATGTGATGTTTATGAAGGGGGATTAAAATATAAAAAAGGTGATTTGGTAATATAGAGGGGAGATAAGATAGAGCCCACTGTAAAAAGTAGAGAGAGATAATTGATATGAAGGGCGTATTAGCTTTAGCTGACCTTGAGGTCTAGCGAAAACTAATACATCTCAAATAGTGAAATAATACGTCTCCCCCTCCTATAGTAAAATAGTTTTTTTTACTCCATCCAATCAAGGCCTTAGCCTGTTAGGTAGTTGATAGTCCACATACTATTTTTGTCAGATTTCTGGACATGTATCCTAACAGATACATGTGACTGGCTCCACTTAGTGAGATTTTGGTCATGAGAATGATGATGATGATTGTTCTCCTGCAGGTAGCACCCGTGACAGATTCGTTTGTAAAGAAGGGTGCCGAGATGGATGTGACACTGCAGCCACACTCCTTGACATCGTTTGATTTGCTCAAAGTTTCAAGCGGTATCAGGATCAAGAAAGTCCCGGCAGTGACTCCAAATCATCCAGGATATAATGATATACGAGTATAAGGAGGAAAATGTATACGCATTACGAAATAATCGGCATACGATTCCCCTTTCATTGAATTTGTATCTCAATTTGTATAAGATTCAACAATAATCATTCTATTTGTTATGTAAGATATATTCAACATGGGACCTATTTTTCATCTTCAACGACAATCATTGTTGGATTGTTTCTCACTGAGGTCTCTTGAATTGGCTCTATACAACATACAGAAGAATAACCCCAAAGTTACTTTGAGAATTAGAGGTTGAGGGACCATGAAGTGTTGTTTCGTCTCCCAAGTTCTGCAGGAGAAAAAATAAAAGTATCACTTGTTGAAGGCATCATCAACAGTCAACTGGTTTACAATTGAAAAAATAGGCCAGAATCAGATCAAGAAACTGCTAGGTAACATGGGCCTAGACTCGATATTGGAGTCATTAATTCTCAAACGTTTTTTAGCTTCTTCATCTTTGAAGGTGGCCATCGACCCTTCTTCCTCAAGCGCCTCTTGCGTACAAGCCGTTTCCTCCGGAGTCTAATCTTCTTTGCGATTTTCATCCTCATCTTTTGATCGAGCTGCATCTGTAACTTGGACTCCAAGGGAAGATCTTCAATCGGAATACTCTTTTCCTCGTCACCAGATTTTCCATCGTCAGGAGCCGGTCCTTGATCATCACCATCTGCAGCCATAGCAACAATGTGGCCTCTGTTTTTTCCCAAGGGAGCGCATATCCGCAACCCACAAGCCAACTTGTGGTTCAGACCAAAGGCAGTAGCCTGCCACCTGAACCCTGAAAACCAAGTCCAGTCTCATGTATATATGAAATCATTCAAAAACCATTAACATCAATCATCAATATATATATGGGAGTAGCTTAAGCTAAAGCATCCATGTGAATCATGAGCAACATATCCATATCCACCCTGTAAAATATAAAATTGAGTTCTTTTGTGAGAAAATGGAGTTTTTTTGGGAGGGTAAGGTTGGTTTTGGGTATGTGCCTCTGTTGGGACCGGGAAGACCGTCAAAGTGGGAGCCAAACTTGAAATGACGACTGACTACCTACATCCGTACTTGAATAGCACTTTCCAGGAAATCACCCATCCTCCAGTCCAAGCACGCTTAACCAGGTCGTGATATAGTCATCATATCTTTTTCATATAAACATTTCTTTTTCTTCCCCGATGTGGGTTTTTTACTTTTTTCATAATTCATCACATGCACAACAGCCACAAGATGCCCCTTCGTTTGGGTGTCCACCGGATTTGAAGCGTGAACTGTTAATGAATCGTTTACCAAGTATAAGACTCATAAACAATATACCTAAACTCTTACTCAGTATATGCCACCAAATGTGTTCAATGGCACAAACAAAAACAACTACTACTAGGGGTAACCAACAAGTTTCTGATCTGTGAACACTTGGTCAAAGTCGGTGCCATGTCAAAAAATCCAATCAACTAAAAGTTCAAGCTTTTTTTGATATTATACTTCAAGAGGTTCAATCTACATGGTAAAATTAAGTAGTGACCTTGTGATTGATGAGATCCAGCCGTCCACTGTTCAGCCTCATTTTTTTTTCCCCACAATTGTAGCCTTCACTCACACCAAAGGATTACCATATAGGTTAAGTGAAGCAGTACAGTGAGTTGCACGCGTTCAACATGTTCGACAAAATGCCTCAACGAAAACACATACATGACAACAGCACCCATCACTTGCCACAATGCAACAGATGGAAGCAAAAACTAACCAAATTAAGCGATTTCAATGCTGCAAGAGGGTGAGAGTTTGAAAGAGATTGATACTTACTACCCACAGGAGGAGAAGACAAAGAAGAAACAAAAGCCATCGTAATAGCTGTAGCTGTGGAAGAGACCGGCGACACGGACAAGAGCGGTAGAGAGGAAAGGAGAGCCATTGCTCAGTGGCCAATGGGAGTTTCAGTCGAACAATGAGAGGGCAAGGAGGTGACTGGAATCTGTTTGGATAAGAATCGACCCAGACGCTCCAAATTTGGACTGTCTCTTCACCTCGCTATTCCACGCTATTGACTCTTTAAATTTTTATCAATATTTAATAAATTATTACACATTTTAAAAATTATTATACAATCCTTTTATTATTCACACGGCCTAAAAACTCTAAAAATCAGTTATTGGTGTGGATGTTCATAACCAGCCTTTCATTTCACAGTTTCATTGGTCAGATAAAAGAGTATTGTTTTGCGTACATCCCTTAGGACCCTTACTTGAATAGGAGTGTGCACGATTTTTAATCTTTTGCTTTTGAATTGTTTGTTTTGCTCAGGGTTTATGTAATTTTTTAATTAAAAAATATATAAAAAATATATTAATATTAGTTTCGTTTTGACCATCGTAAAAATTATAAATTTTGATTATAGTATTTTTATATTTGATAAATTATACAGTGAAATATTAAAAAAAAATTATGAGGTATATCTGTGTGATATAATGTGATGAGAAAGAGAAAAAAGAAAAAAAAAATGATTAATATGTTGAATTATTTTCAATCATTGATCACCAAATAGGTGAAGATGTTCTAAGACCAAGTGTAGTGGGTATTATCTATCGGTATCATTGCATAAATAATAGAGCTAAATTTATAAAACCTCCTATTCTTTGTTCATTTTATAAAACCCCCCTCCTCCCAAACCTTGAACCTTTTTCAATTTATCCCTCAATCTTTATAATTTTGATCAATTTACCCTCTAGCCTTTACAATTTTGATTAATTTACCCGTTTTTGTCAAATTTTCTCTAACACCGTTAAAACAAAACTTTTTTTATTTTTTCATTTAATAATATTTTTTTAAAAAAAATTACAATAAATTATTTAAGAAATATAAAAATTATAAAAAAAAAATTACACAAAATAAAAC
>JAOWBR010156199.1:0-12825 GCA_028571145.1 Dionaea muscipula
GTTAAGCTTGTGCATGTGAAGACTCAAGATCAACTAGCCGACGTGTTGACCAAGCCATTGTCGTTACACACTTTTACATGGATGAGGAGATTGCTTGGAGTAGTAGATTCAAGCTCGAGGGGAGCAAGTTTGACCATCCACTTGCAGCATGTTGACTATGGGAATACTTGTAGTTATCTAGTATGCATGGCATAAAACACATGCCTTGTTTGTAAAACCAAAAGGACACGTATTAGGCTGACTAGCTACCTCTTGCTAGCCTGAGCTTCATTATTATGCTGTTGGTTGCAGCAAAGGAAAATGGAACAGGAAACAGAAAGACAAAAGGGAAAGGGATCGATAGAAAGAGAAGAAGAAAGTAAAGAGAAATAGAAGTGTTGTTGTGTGGCTTTTGTGACTTTGATTCTAGCAAGCCTAAAGGAGGATTCACCTATCAATACTGATCGGTGTATTTTTATACACCTTTTCTATAATCAATTTCACATTAATTATTATAAGATTATATATGAATCACATCATTTTAGCTCATATTTGTTATTTTTTTTGATCAGTAAAATAACTTTATTGATATAAATGAGAAGATTACATCAATAAAGGTGGGTGGTACAAAACCCGTATCAAAATAATCCGAAGCAAACCAATAAAATTGGCCTCCTAACGGATTAACTAATCATCTACGAGTACCGACCCGGACAACAACATCAACCAAGGTAACTGGCCCAACGCGAAACAAATAAAACTCGCCACACCTCCACCTATCAGCTCTACACCAGCTTCTCACAAGGCCAAATCAAACGAAAGCTGTAGCATAGGACCAATAAACCTCACCAGGCAGTCAACAAGCGAATATCAAATACTCCTTTAGGTAAAATGCAAGGCTATCTTTGAACTCTGTAGAAGAATCATCTGGCAACATGTCCAGCGTACAAGGCCATCAACATTCATCCTCTAACCCACCAACCACCAAGCCACATAGCTGAATACCACATACAAAAGGATCCAACATCAGAAATGCTCTGTCTTCAGATCCTTCAAAGTGCCTAGCATCCTCATAAGAGTCATGAAGCAGCACAACACACTGAACTTGAGCTGTATCCCATAGCACAAGAAATTGAAAGCATGAACCCCAATATCTAGAACTATCCCAGATCGAACAGCATAGAAATCCAAACATATTGCCAAAACGCGGCACCACATTCCTTGTGTAATTGATGAAGAAAGCTCCGCCTACCACCCCTCAAATCAAAATACACTCACATCCGCACTGACTTCCTCCCTAGAGAAGATCTTTCACAACATCAGCCAAGTAACAATCATCAAAAACTCTAAAATATAGGCTTCAACCCAACTGCACCCTCACTTGGCCACCAAATCTGCAGAATCCCTAATTGAAAATGCAGCTGAATCACCACAAGAAGTCACCTTCACCCGTGTAAGGTAAACAGAAGAGAACCACAGCTGCAATGTCAAGGCTTCATCATAAGAGCCAATCCCACACAGTACACAGAAGAGCTCATCCACCAGGACCTCCAACTTGGATCATGATTTAACATGAATCAACAGTGAAGCTGAAGGAAACCCATCAAAACAGCCCCTGCTGACCACAAGTCTGGAAGAAAAGCAGCACACCAGCGTGGAAAAGGGTCTGCAGATCTTCCAAATCCACCCCATCACTTCAAGAACAACCTGCCGTTACTACAAACATAGGAAGCTCAGAGTCCCACCCTCACAATATCATATCAAGATCCACGCTCCCTCACTCACACAGCTCTCCTTTTTTCCCCTCTCCTTACAGCCTCGAAGCTCCCTCACCAACGCCCAAACTCACCAAAGCACCCACTCTTCAGATCACCCTCACTCACTACACATGTCTCTCAAACCCGTGGAAAAACCATCCCCTAAAACCCCATGAAATTGCTGGACAATCCGCATGACAGTAATAGCCATAGACAGCTGACCCAATAATAATAAACACCCAAATGGCAGCCTGTAAGATTGCTCTCACTCGAAATCTCACTATAGATGTGGCACTCCTCACTATGATGTGGCACTCCTCCAAAATACGGCACTAAATACACACACCGAAATGTGATGCATCTCACAAAATGTGGCGCTCCTCGCAAACAATACACTCCTTACTATAATGTGGCTATCTTCCCGAGTCGGATCACACACAAAACCCAAGACCCCGATGCCCACCCAAACCCCGTCGGAGTCAAACGGGCCGCCAAAACCAATATGAACCAGAATTAGATAGTACCTGAAAGCATAAGAAAAGAGACAACTCACTCACTCTTGTGGCTCTCGTCTCCCTATGATGTCACTCCTCTTACCATTATCGCACTCATGCACCACAGAGGCAGCACCTGACTCCTGCACTAAACGGCCCTGTCCACCCAATCAACCTGCAAAGCAAACAAACAAAACAGTAAACAAAGCAGGTAATCACTAAGTGGTTCGCCCCATCCCGAGCAAACACTCATTCTCCAAAGAACCCACCAAACTAGTATCAGGGCCGCCGCATGTACATCCTTCAATCGCTCCATGGACCAAGCTTAGAGGAATAAACTCAACTGACTACCCCCCTCTCTCTCATCAGGCTGCACCAGATCAAAGACAACCGATGATCAGAACTTCAGCAAAATCGTCCTCTCCTTGGCTGCAGATCACCTGCAGGATGTCACCGCTACAATCGACCAGACATCCACTCATCCTAAATTAAAATGCGCAGATGCTAAACCAATACAATCCCATCGGCACATAAGGCACCAAAACATAGCCCAATGGAATCCATCTGTGCGAGACCATCAGCAAACTGTGGATAAACAATATCCCTCTTCCTAAACACCCAACAACAACTCCTCCAAGAATGCTTCTGTCAGCCAAAGCTTACCATAAACGACAACAATACTGAAGTCCAGTCCAAAGCTAAGCTCTCACTAGATATACTACATGCCCTACTACCAACCCATACTTATAGACTTAAGGTGATAAATATACTCATTGATACTATACCTAATGTTCTTATTAGTCGCACAGAATCACAGGGCACACTTGAAAATAATGTTCTCCACAAGCATCTCCCATCTAGGTTTCACCTTGCAAAATCTCGCTTCGTTTCTACATTTCCACACGTATCAGAAGATTGTACAAGGAATTACCTCCCACAAAGGTCGAAGACTCTTTCTAACCGTGAATCCTTTCCAACTTTTCAGCAAGGTAGACACGTTCTTAGGAACAACCCAACTAAAACCCCACCACCTTACGCAACTCGCCCAAATCGTCCACACCATAGGGCAGTGCAGCAGGAGATGATCAATTGATTCCTCTTCGCTTTCACAGAACACACACATGATCTCGTCCAGCCGCAACCCTCTTTCTTGCAACCAAATTGTTGTCTTCACGCGGCCATGCCAAACAATCCAACCAAACACTTGTACTCTAGGCGGAGCCACTGATCTCCAAACAATCTCCAATCCATTATCCAGCGCACCTGGTAAACCGACGACCCACTCATAAGCAGCCTTGACAGTAAAGGTATTATGATTTCCTCCCACCCAGGACACCCTATCGTCGCCATCTCCTACGTCGGGTGGTCTTCCGATTGATGCTAGCAAAAGTTCTAGTTGTTCACGCGATCTCGGTCTCAAGTTCGATCGAAAATTCAAGCACCAATCTCGCCTATCTGCTGACATCCGCACGCATTGAGCCACAGCTAAGTTACCGTTGTCAACAGCAGCAAAGACTCTTGGGAATCGTAATCGAAGGGGGCATCGTCCATTCCATCTATCCAGCCAAAATCTAACCTGATTGCCTTTTCCCACGGTTAAAATCGCATTTTTCTTGAAAAAATCCCACAAGGTCTGACACCTCCTTCTAATGTTCAAAATATCTTTCCACAGCCTAGAAATGTCGCCTTCAAATTTTGCGTCAGCTGCAAACCAAACCCTCCAGTCCAGAAAATAAATTTCGCAAATCATTTTCCTCCAAAGAGAGGATCGATTTATCGCGAATCTCCATAACCACTTTAACAGCAAACAGTCATTCATCACCCTTAAATTTAGAACCCCCAACCCCCCTGCACATTTATTTTGAGTCACCGAATGCCATCGAATCAAATGCAATTTCCTTCTGTCAGTAGAATCGCCCCACAAGAAACCTGCCCTCAATTTATCTAGGATACGCTCCACTTCCTTTGGCATTTTAAAAATTGATATGTAATACATCGGAAGAGAGCTGAAAACTGACTTGATCAAGGTTAGCCTACCCGCCATAGAGAGAAATCTGCGTTTCCATGAGGCTAGTCTCTTTTTGCATCTATCAATGACAGGCTTCCAGGTTTTCACTAACCTAGGATTAGCCCCGATCGGTATTCCTAAATACTTGAATGGTAAGTTTTGAACCTGACACTTCAAAATGTCTGCCAACTTCTTCGTTCTTTCCATCGAAATCCCCATTCCACACACCGCACTTTTCGTGAAATTTACCCGTAAACCTGAAGCATGTTCAAAGCATTTCAAGACTAGTTTAACATTCTGTAATTCCGAATTATCAGCTTCACAAAAAAGAATGGTGTCGTCTGCGAACTGAAGATGGGAAAGTCTAAAGCCTCCTGACCCAAACTGCAGCCCCTTTACCAGAACTTCCTCCTTTGCTTTTATCATCATCCAGTTTAATCCCTCTGCTGCCAAAATGTACAGAAACGATGATAATGGGTCCCCTTGGCTTAAGCCCTTCTCCATCCGGATCAACCCCGTAGGAGACCCATTAACCAAGACAGAAAATGAGGCAGTAGTCACGCATGCTCGCATCCACGAAATCCATTTTTCCCCAAAGCCCATCAATCTCATCATAGAGAATAGAAAATTCCAATTGACACTGTCATAAGCCTTCTCGAAATCTAATTTCACAACTACTCCCGATCTCCTCTTGGATTTCAGCCAACTTATCGCTTCACTGGCAATAAGAACACCGTCCAAAATGCTCCTACTTCCCACAAAAGCTGCTTGAACCTCTCCGACAACAGAATGAATACACTTTTTGAGTCTGGCCGACAGTACCTTGGACATAATTTTATATACACTTCCCACTAAGCTAATGGGGCGATAATCTTTAAGTGAGATTGAGTTCTCGCACTTTGGGATCAGAGTGATGAAAGATGGTCTAATGCATCTTGCAATTTTAGCATTATCAAAAAATTCTTGGAAGAGTCCTCCAAACTCCTTCTTCACGATCTCCCAACAAGTTTTGAAAAAAGACAAGCTAAATCCATCCGGACCATGGCTTTATTTCCGTTGCAGCTCTGTACTGCGCTCCATATTTCCTCATCTGAAAACTCAACTTCGAGATCAGCGGCCATCCGATCATCTAACTTGGCCCCCAAACAGATATCAAAGCAAGGTCTGACTTTCCAGTGATCACTAAAGAGCATCTCAAAATGACTTTGAACCCTGTCCTTCATTTGCTGTGGATCCTCGACCAATTTTCCATTCACCTCAATCGAGTTTAAAAGATTGACATTCTGCCTATAATTAGCACACAAATGGAAATACCTGGAGTTTTTATCACCTTCCAAATGCCACTTTAGTCGAGACTTCTGAAACCATATCCTATCCAAGTCTTTCTGAATTCTTGCCCTTTCCTTTTTCAAATTGGCCTTTACTTCAAGTTTTAGAATAGTCAGCTCCCTGCCTTCTGACTTTGCGTCCATCTCATTGAGTAAGTTCTCAATTTCTTTGATTTTCTCCTCAAGATTCCCAAAGACTGTCCTGTTCCAATCCTTTAGCGTAGCCCTCAGCCTCTTTAATTTTGAACTTATTCTGAACCCCGCCCATCCCCTAAAATCGGAAGACTGCCAGCAGCTTTTTACAACATCCTTGAACTTGTCATGATTCAACCAACTGTTGATAAATTTGAACGGTCTTGGACCCCAATCCCGATCATCCGTGGACAATAAAATCGGACAGTGATCCGACAAGGCTCTAGGCAACCCCCATTGTTTACATGGGAACTTTTGGATCCATTCCGGGTGCATCAAAAATCTATCCAGTCTGCTCCATCGCTGTCCATTTTCGGAGTTACTCCATGTGAACTTTCTGCCTAGCATTGGTAAGTCCACAAACTCCATGTGTTCGATGAAATCATCAAACTCCCTCATAGAATATTCCTTCCTGAGACAACCTTTTCTCTCACTAATACGCCTGATTTCATTGAAGTCCCCGCCTAAGCACCAAGGTTGTGCGAAAGAATTTTCCCATCCTTTCAACGTATCCCATACAATCCTTCTCTCACTTGCTGTACAAGGTGCGTAGACGTTGATCACCGAGCACCTAAACTCTCTATTTACCCAACCTTCCATCAGCAAAGTAGACCGAGTACCTACACATGCCGACAAGGAAAACACCTTAGAATTCCAGACACACAGTAGCCCTCCAGACAATCCATCGGCTGACACCTCCATGAAGTCGAAGTCATCACCATACCAAAGAGAGCTAACAAATTTTCTATCCATATCTGCCCTTTTCGTTTCCTGAATAAACAACATGTCCACTTTTCTACTTCTGACCAGCTGCTTCAACTTCCTCCTCTTCTCCGTTTTACCGAGTCCTCGAACATTCCAAGATATGATCTTCATAAAATCTGATTGACACCACTGGACCCCTGACCGCCAATGCTTATGCAGTGGACACCCCCCCCTTCCCTTTCTCTAAGATCGTCACCACAATTTGTCTAGCCACATCCGCATCCGATTCAGATGAAGTCAACCCCAGTGTCTTACCAAATTTCCAAATCTTGTCAGCCTCTACTCTTTCTCCATCCTTCCTCCCCTTCCCGCAAGTATTTGAAATTAAAGTGGAATTATTATTCACCTTTGCCGCCACACTGAGAATCACCTTCTTTTTCGACGGTCTGCCCCTCTTTCTCGGTCTCTCAACACCCCTATGTTCTGCATGTGTCAGCTCTTCCTGCTCATGTAGTCCACAATCATTCATGTCTCTGCCCGATGCTGCATTTACGGCTCCCTCCAGCTCCCTTTGTCCCGAAGAACCACCCGATGACCGGTCTGTTCTTCCATCCGCTCGAGCCCTCTTACCATGGAGCTCGGGAGCAGTAGAAGTGATATTGTCCAACGTGAATCCATCATCAAATTCACCTGTCTGATTTGTGATGTGCTGCTCTATCAAACTTTCTATCGGGCCAGGTAATACCACTTCCAAATTGATGCCTTTGTGATTAAAAACCTGCCCACTTGTATGCCTTGGTTGTTCCGCTGACCCAACCACAATCTTCTGAACATCTCCACTAGGATCCCTGGGGTCCACTAAAGCCAGCTCTCTGCTCGTAGACAGGGCCACTTCCAAACTAAAGCCCCTCAATTCTTCTTCACCCAACCTCTGCTATGGCCTTCTCGTCTCTAGTATCTCTAAGCCCGCATTCAGACCAGGCCCATATCCCTGGTAACCTGGTGACCTGGCACAATTTGGCCCATAGTCCAGGAAAAAATCATGTCCTGCACGAGCCTGGGAACTTGCTTCTGGAAGTTGGATAGCCGCCCTGTCCTCCTCATTATGAATCAATTCATGTCCTCTTCTTACCACAATATCGAAGCCCTAGGCAGGCCCTTCCTCTTCCCTATTCTCGAGTCTCACTTCCTGAGAATCAGCAAAAAGTGGCCCTGAATTAATGTCATCACCCCCCAATGCAGTGGCGTTTTCAATCCCTGCCACTTCATCGTCATCTTCACCCATCACAGACGGTTGTGACGCTTCAACATCCTTCCCATGGCAGATGCAACCGTATCAGAAGTCCGAATTACAGATGAATACTGCTTGTTCCTCAGCGATTCTAATGACAAACAGTTTCACTCCAACCATCAAATTCATCTCTTGTATTGCGGGTATAAACCTTGACTTTGCCGACGTCAAATCTCGCGTTTTTAGCGGTATCTTCTTCGATTTCCACCACCTCGCCCCAGAAATTACCAATATTGCAGAAGGTGCTAATATTCCATGCATGCATAGGAATACCGTAGCAAGACAGCCAGACTTCTCTTCCATAACTACAATCTACCGATACAGACCATGGCTCGACCGTCCTGAACCAATAAAGGTTTTGTTTGTTGTGATTATCAATAAAAGAAGTCATCTCTTCTTCGGACTGAAATGTGATTAGAACTTTTTTGTCACCTAAACGCCTAGCTGCCATATTTCCTGATGTATTGTTGATAAAAGACTCAAACAGGAAATCCGTGGAGCGAAGATTTGTGAATGTCGCAACTGCACTCCTATAGAGCCAGCCATTTCCTATGGTCTCCACTCTCACCGTAGGGACAATATTCATCTTCTGAAGACCTTTCATAGACACGTTTGCATCAGGTTCTTTGTCCTTTGAAAACTCCCCTTTGTTCACAGGGACCCAGACCATACCATCATTTCGCCTCCCCTTCCAACGTGTGGGCAACACCCGATCCCTTCCTAACCTCGTCCGAACTGAGTAAGGCCTTGATTGCATCATTTCTGTCTTCCCCGTCCTCAGCCCTGGTCTGACTGGATTCTTAGACAGACGAAGGCCCTTTACCTCTTTATCATGAGCACCTGCCCAATCTTCATTCGGCTTGCTACCCCTTTTTACTACTTCTGCGTAGGATTTACTGATGTTGCGGTTCAGATCATAGGAAATCTTTCACTGGGTTTGGTCTAAGACCAAACTATTTGTTGAGTAAAGCTTCCTTGTAGACCTTCCTTCTACGGTTCTCCTCCTTATTGGACCTCTATCCTTCTCTCGAGCAAACTCTGCTATCTTCACTTTCAACTCTTTGTCCTGAGTCCAAATCCCGTTTGTCTGTTGGACGGCGACTCCAGCTGCAACCGCGCAATCGTATCTAACGAAGCCGAAACGCCTACCCGCCTTGCTCCTCTTTCTTGGGATGAAAACATCCATCACCACACCGAACTTAGCGAACATTCTTTGCAGCTCAGCTGGACCCATTGGATCAGGTAAGTCATCTACAAAGATAGAAACTAAACCTTCCTTGCGACCATGGTTCCTGACTGTGAAGCTCTGCGATTTCTTGCGAAGAACCGGAACCCAGCCACCATCCTTCCTAGCCGTGTAGCCTCTCTCTCTAGACTCTCTCTCTCTAGAATTCATGACTAGAATCCTAAACGAGCATAATATTGATATATTTTTTATTGATTTTTTTTATTAAAAAAATTATATATAAAGTGTACGACACGACACGTGCACGGACACGGCACGGGGGTGAACATGACGGACATAACAGTTTTTGTCAGAGAATTAAACTGTAAGAATGTTCATCGTGCCGAAGGCACGGATAATTTCTATTATCTATATTACAAATCAGGACATATTTTGAATTTATCCTCCTCTATATTATCCTACGTGGCCAAAAGCAACAATCTCATTGGTTCACAAAAAACCTCACATCCCTTTCTCATTATCTCTCTCACATCACATCATATAATATTATACAACCTGATATATGGGGAAATTCCTCCTATACACGTGGACAAAAGGACGAGGGATACAGGAGACGCGACCGGGCTCGCCGCATTTTGACGATCGGATTGGGACCGGATTGACCCCTTGGGTGATCAGCCCGGGGCCGGCCCTTGTACTTTTCCGGTCAGCCTAGCTGACCCAGGCTTGATCAACCCGGGTGATCTGCCCGGGAGATCAACCCGGGAGATCACCCCGGCTGACCCTCTTCCACCATCGCCCATCTTTTCCTCAGCGCCAAGCAGATCTGTCGGGCTGATCAGTCGAGCTGATCACCTGGCCAGATCATGCTCCCTCCCATATAAATAGGGGTGCACCCCCCAGGTATTTTCGATCTCTTTTTCTCAACTTCTGACGTTAAGCTTGATTCTACGTCTTGCTTTCATCTGCTGAATTAGGCATCGGAGCGGTCGTCCCGGGCATAAAACATCGGGCCTCCCTCTGACGTGGTTTGCTCATCTTTCCAGGTCCAAGAGTTGATTTCCTTATTCCTGCAGCCGATCCAGACTTAGTTTAACTTGATGAACCGGTTTTCCCTGCTCAGACCGACCAGAGGCGGTTCTCAAGTAGTTGGTGTTTTACTTGGCTCATTTTCAGGCGATAACATCTGGCGCCGTCTGTGGGAAGAGATAATTAGTCATGTCTACTTCCTCTCCAACTCGCACTGGACTTGAACAGCAAACCTCCACACAGGACAACCCACCGACTAGAGTAGAGTTCAACCACTTGAAGAGTCTCCTTCTTGAGATTCGCGATAGTTTGATTTTCCGCCAACTTGGCACACTTGGAGCACCTAGACACCTGCCCGAGCAGGTCCTAGCTGATCGGGATTTACTAGAGACCGAGGAGTCCGCCCGGGCTAGGGCAGATTTGCTTGGTAAGAGCAAACAGGCTATGCCTTCACCAGAGCACTTGACGTCGGATGACCATCTCATCCTTCCGAAGCATGGATAGCCGAGCAGACACACTCATCCCCAGCAACCATTTATCATTAAAAATAACGGTCATGAGACATTGTACACCGCTCTGGTCCAGCGGGCCCTGCTCCAGGCTGCACCGGTTGATCCTTCTGGTCCCTTCACTGAGGAGGTTCATGATACACCCTTTCCAACAAGGTTCAGATTGCCACAGATGGACCTGTATGACGGATCTACCGACCCATAATACCATCTTAATAACTTTGACGTTAAGATGCAGCTGTTTGGAGTGGAAGATGCCATCATGTGTCGTGCTTTCCCATCCACCTTCAAGGGGGCTGCCCGGCAGTGGTTTGCCTCCTTGTCCCCTCGATCTGTCTCGAGGTTCTCGCAGCTGAGGGACGCCTTCACAGGGCAGTTTGCCAGCTCCTGCATCTTCTCTAGGGTCGCCCCTAGCTTGTTCAGCGTCCGACAAAAACCTGACGAGTCCTTAAGAGCGTTCATGACGTGCTTCAACATGGCCTACATTCAGATTCCCGGCCTCGGCGACGATATAGCCATGGTTGTTATTCAGATAGGATTGCATTATGGCGCCTTCCTTGATGACCTCACCCTTCGCAGGCCCGCTGACTTTGGATAGTTGTTGCAGAGGGCACGCACCTACATAACACTAGAAGATCAGCACAGCGCCCGAGCAGCCTCTGACCCCAGAGTAGGGCGTCGTCGAGAGTCTAGCAGAGATGCCTCTCGAGAGAGAAACCGCCTTATAGACAAGAAATCTCGCCGATCTGAGACGAGGCCCCACAAGATTGAGCATCCGAGGAGGGAGCACACTCCTCCCATGCCCTCAGGAGCGCAGGTTCTCATGAGCTCCGATGACAGGTGGTGTACCTATCACAGGCACCCAGGCCACCACACAGCCGACTGTCGAGTACTCAAGAGCCGCATAGATGACCTGACTAAGACGAGCAGACCCTCCTCTTCGAAGAGAAGAGCCTCCAGCATGAGCACAAGCTCGGAGCGTCGTCGGGCTTAGTGATCGCTTTATATGCTTTTTCCTTGTACTTTTTCTTTCCTGTTATCATTTGCATCTATATGTATAAGCCTTGACTGACTTGATCATCAGAGTGGTACCCCTCATGGGGCCCTTTGACAGGTTTTCTATATTGTACAGATCGCATGACACACTACCTACGCCGCTTCCCTGCATTGTTAACAAGGCTCCACCCTATGTGGTTAGACAAGGCGGGTCCATCCCATTTCTCCCTTTAAGTCGGGTCCATCCCGTATGGTTGAGAAAGTCGAACCTTTGGTTCGCACATCTTTTAAGATGGGTCGCTCCTGCCGAGATGTTTTAAGTCGGGTTCTCATCCGCCCATCCTTATAAGTCGGGTCGCTCCTGTCTGGAATGTGTCCAGCTGCGACGTTGTGCACCTCAATACGGATCCGTCCTGCGGGGTTAAGTCATGGCGTCGTGCACCCCCTGAGTCGGATTCCGCACCATTTATAGACACAGGGCGCTAATCTATATTACAAATCATGACATATTTTGAATTTTTCTTCCTCTATATTATCCTACGTGGCCAAAAGCAACAATCTCATTGGTTCACAAAAAAACTCACATCCCTTTCTCATTATCTCTCTCACATCACATCACATAATATTACACAACCTGATATATGGGGAAATTCCTCCTATACACGTGGACAAAAGGACGAGGGATACAGGAGACGCGACCGAGCTCGCCGCATGTTGACGATCGGATCGGGACCGGATTGACCCCTTGGGTGATCAGCCTGGGTGATCAGCCCGGGGCCGGCCCTTGTACTTTTCGGGTCAGCCTAGCTGACCCAGGCTTGATCAACCCGGGTGATCTGCCCGGGATATCAACCCGGGAGATCAGCCCGACTGACCCTCTTCCACCATCGCCCATCTCCTCCTCGGCGTCGAGCAGATCTGCCGGGCTGATCACCCGAGCTGATCACCCGGGCAGATCATGCTCCCTCTCCTATAAATAGGGGTGAACCCCCTAGGTATTTCTGATCTCTTTTTTTCGACTTCTGACGTTAAGCTTGATTCCGCGTCTTGCTTTCATCTACTAACTTAGGCATCGGAGCAGTCGTCCCGGGCGTAAAACCTCGGGCCTACCTCTGACGTGGTTTGCTCATCTTTCCAGGTCCAAGAATTGATTTCCTCATTCCTGAAGTCGAACCAGACTTGGTTTAACTTGCTGAACCGGTTTTCCCTGCTCAGACCGACCGGAGGCGGTTCTCAAGTAGTTGGTGTTTCGCTTGGCTCATTTTTAGGCGATAACACAACCCATAATTTATTTTTCTTCTATATCTCACTATACAATTTACCAAATATAAAAATATTATAGTCAAAATTC
>JAOWBR010156210.1:0-12825 GCA_028571145.1 Dionaea muscipula
ACACACCTCGGGACCCTCTAACGTAGAGTTTGTGACGTGTGCAGCTGGTGGACAGACAACTTTCATCCACATCATCGCAGCCGTCCAGGAGCAATAACAACTACTCTATTTATAACCGAAACTCGTCATGACTTTTGTGAGTCAACCAAACCATGCTCTCAAAGACTGCTTCAGGCTATATAACAATTTCTGCAATCTGCATACCTTCATCCTATCACTTTTTGAAACATTACACCCTGGTAGTAGATCCATGTATACCTCCACATCCAGATCACCATGTAAGAAGACATTCTCCACATCGAACTGATATAGGGGCCAATCCAAGTTAGCCGCTAGTGACAGAAGAATCGGTACCGTATTGATTTCAGCAACAGGAGCAAATGTTTCCGTATAATTCACGCCATATTTCTAGGAGTATCCCTTTGCTACCAACCTTGTCTTATACCTGTCAATCGACCCATCTGCCAAGTATTTTCATGGTGAACACCCATTTACATCCCACAGGTTCTTTTCCGCTCGGCAAGTAAACTACTCTCCAGGTGACATTCTTTTCCAGCGAACTCAACTCCTCTTCTATAGCCTTCCTCCACTTAGGATCATCTATGGCCTCCTACACACAGTGAGGAATAGCTACACAGGATAATTGATTAACAAATGACTTGTTTGATTCGGACAAACGGGTTGTGGACACATAGTTTCTCATAGGATATTTCACCTTATATTTAAGATCGAGTTTATATCGAGTTTGAGGAATACCTCTATTGACTTGTGGTGGTACACGAGAAGATGGTGGTGTTGGTGTCAACGAGGCAACTGACGCCGACTGATCGCCGATTGGGCAAAGGATGGGAGTCGGTTGATCGTCGGACGATGACCGAGTGATGGTAGGTTGATCACCGGATAGAACCTGTTGATCACCGGGTGGACGTCGGATCGAGGCCGACTGATCGTCGGATGAAGGTGGGATGAAGGTCAGATCATGCAGAGTCGAGCGGGTCCATTGGTATGATTCCACATCAAGCGAATTGTCCCTGTCGTGTCCATTGTTCTCCTCAACATCACCAGACTCCTCAATCCTGCCCAACTCCTCACCATCACGCGGGGGAAGACACGTGGAGATGCACATACGCGACGCACCCAAAAACATGTGGCGAAGATTAGGTAAAAAAAAAAAAGACTA
Source organism: Dionaea muscipula (assembly GCA_028571145.1). NCBI lineage: Eukaryota > Viridiplantae > Streptophyta > Magnoliopsida > Caryophyllales > Droseraceae > Dionaea > Dionaea muscipula. The sequence continues at coordinate 1,181 of JAOWBR010156210.1, forward strand.
GGTTTACGTGGTTAAAACAAGTAACAGGGTTTGAAAATCAAGGGCCTTGGAAGGGACACGGATAATGAGATAAACAACTGAACAGAGAGTCTCCCCCCAATAAGACAATTGGGCATTAGCCTCTAATAGGAATACACATACAACATCAAGAAGGTGACAATTTTTTCTCTTAGCCACCCCATTTTGTTGGGATGTATATGGACATGTGGTGTGATGGACAATACCATTGGAGGTCAAAAAATCACTCAGGGTACGGTTGACATAATCCTTCCCATTATCACTCCAAAGAGCACAAACGGAAGTACTAAATTGGATTTTCACTATGGTGTGAAATTACTTGAAAATGGACAGTACTTCCCCTATATCATACATAAGTGTTACCCATGTCATCCCAGTACAGTCATCAATAACCAAAACAAATCACCGAGTACCACTCAACGTTGAAACCTTGGTTTAGTCTAAACCCTAAACCTTAAACCCCAGACCCTGAACCCTAAATCCGAGAATCCTTCGCTTTATTCCAACCCGATGGATACCCAATCAATTCATAATATCTCGTCTTATAATGACCCAACACTCTACAGTGTTCATAAACTCCTCTATACTTCCCATTACTTCCCTTAGTCACTCCCCCACCGCCTACTCCATGGTTTTTGCCTGAAGTTAGGACACCATCGTTGTTGCCCCGTATGGTAACTCTGGAGCTCTAATTCTGAACAATCATGGCCGACTCCCTGTCTGATACACCACTTGGAATTTTCATCGCCACATGACGATTTGCTTCCCGAAGAATAACCGCATAGGCTACATGAAGTCCAAAGGGAGGATCCTTCTACAACACCTCACCACGAACTTGCTCATACTCGTCATCCAATCCACCCAGAAAGATGTAGACACTTCGTCGCTCCACCATGGCTTGATAACTTCTCAAGTCAACGGCACACACCATGATCACAGTGGTGTAATGATTTAATTCCTAAAACACTTCCACAAGTTCACCAAAATAAGTTGCCACGGGCCTACCATTCTACCGCATAAGATGTGCTCTTCGATTCAGAGTATATCCGAACTTCATCTTTCTCGTCGACGAACGCATCTTTGTGGAGGCAGACGATAGGCGAACATAACGCCTCATCAACTCAGGTTTCATGGACAATAAAAGCCAACTCTTGACTCGTTGATCATCAGAGAATCAATCATCAAACTTCGGATCGGTAGCAGGTGGAGCCGGTATCGTACCACGTAGATATCAATAAGTAATGCCCACAAATCATAATTCGTTTCGTTGAGGACTACACCAATATTGAACGTAATTGAATTAGACTAAACCACCACTGCCGGTGTTGGAGCCATATTCTCCATCATTGTCGTTGTTCCTATTCCTGACAACGAACCATACCGCCCAGGGTTGTCGTCGACTGGCCACCAGTCTCCTCAAGTTGTCCACCTTGTGCTCCATCGGAACAACCCCGGAAGATTACAGAGAGAAGGCTGGAACACAGAAGGCTAGTGGCAGCGGCTAGGACAGCGACGACAGCAGTCAAGGCGGCAGTGACGACGGCTGGGACATGAAGAAGATTAGAGTTTGCTCTGATATCATGATAATTTGTGTAGAATCTCAAAATCATTTATTATTCCAATAGGTTATGGATATTTGTACAAGAGGCGTATATATGGGAATAACGCTCAATTACAAAAATAACCCTAGCCTTATGTGTATAATCCAACAGATAATGCCCCCAAAGAAGGTGAAGATGAGTACTCGTAATGAATTAATGAAAAGAATCAGGGTGCTGCAAAGGACCCTAGAGAGAATTCTCCTTTACTCGAATGAATCAAAATCTGTCATGCCGTGGAGGCTTCAAGTTCAACCTAAACCATAGCACTAGCAGAAGCCGATTCTCACAACTACTCCATACTTAGACAGGTTTGAGAAGTTGGGACAGATTATGTACATGGTATCAGATGGATTAGAGGAGTAGTTCTCCAAGAGGTAAAAAAGCCTGCAAAGGCTTCCATCAGAGCTTGATGTTGATGAATGAAATGGATGACAGCAAGATTTTGGGCAAAAGTGATCTTTCTAGGGTTCACAATTCAGTTACAGCCCTAAAAAGCATGTTTCTTTTTTCCTAATCGACACGCAATAACATTTGTTGCGAATTAACAATATTTTGAGAAATTGTCCATTCGTAAGATTATAATTATTAATACAAGACTTTTCATAGAAAAAGGATATCTTTGCGATTTCTTTGAGATATTCTTCTCTGATTCTTGTTCTGTTCCCTAATGCAAGATGTACAGATGCAACTTTATGCTATTATTCTTCTGACTAATATGCATTGGTTTTGTTGTGTGCAGTATAAACTCCTCTATATTTGACACCAGAGTTGTTATATTCAAAATGACAGCTCCAAGTTGATTGGTGTTAGTTCCTTGTGCTATTTTTTTCTGTAATGCTCTATAATCGGCTATCAAACGATGTTTGGCTAGACTCTGTTGCCATTTCTCTCAGTTCTATATATGCTAAACCTCAAAAGAGTAGGCATTTCATCCTAATTTCCTAAATCTAAATAGCCATTTTACTGTTAACAAGATTTCAACTATGAGCTATCGACTCTAAATTGCTAGCATAATTTGTTTGCTGCACAGACCGCTTTAAGGGCGAGTAGATTTTCTTCAATGGTTAACACACTAATTTAGAAGAGGAGGGGTTGGTTTTACTATATTAACTTTATCCCATCTAATTTTCGACATCAAATATTTAACCCAAAGTAATGGGAAAAGGAGAAAATGGAGAAAGTAAAGAAAGCAAGCAAACCAAAGAGACATTTGAGATTGAGACAATACTGAAATAGAAAAATCCAAAAAAGTAGCACAAGAACAAATGCAGGAGAATTTTTAACAAATATTTACGGGCAGGACTAGATTGAAAACAAAAAGATAGCCTATGATTCAAGGACAGCACCCTCTGTAATTTTCCAACCAGAAGTGGAATATGACATCTCGTACCTTGTTGTATATGCCCTGTTATAGGAATCATTATGCTCAGAGTTGGCCTTGTCAGCGAATTTGGCTGATTCTTCCACAGTTGCTTCGACCATGGCACGTCGCCCATCCAGTGCCACAGTCACACTATCAATAGTCACACCCCGGAAAGTGTAGTCCCAGAACCAGCCACGCTCTGCAATTTGATTTGCCCGTTCCATCCAAATCTTCAGCATCTTACCATCCAAAACCTGTAAGCAATGCTCATTTAAGGCTTCATCATCATGGAATCAAAAGCATAGATGCAGTCACATGAATAATCAGACACAGAAGCTGGCCACGCTTATGAGCAGACAGAATCATGTAGCAGATTGGCTCCCTTTCCCCCGCCTCATGGAGTGGGTTTGTTCATGTAGAAGATCTTGAAAGTCCTAACTGCAACCTCACGTGAGGTTTTCTGGTTTAAATGAGGTGAAACATTACCCTAAAACCATTTCCTGTATCAGCATTATCCAAGGCAAATAGACAAATGCTGCCAACAAGTGGCTTTAAAAAGAGGTCTATTCCCAAATTCTGTAAAAGTGGAGAAGCAGAATGGCTCCCGTGCAAATCATGAGCAGGCTTCAAGTGTGATAAGACAATGCTGCTCTGATAGAGATAAATCTTTCGGTCATGGTCCATTCCATTTCCAACACTGACCTATATATAATTTCATTTGGTTCACATAACAGTGGAACTCAGAGAAGAACACTGACAGATCACAAGTATGAAGTACCCTTTTTTTTATTCACTATGCCTAGTTCCAGGTAGGTTAAACTTTCTATCTTTGATAATAACTGCAAGATGTCTAAAAAAAGGTGAGATTCACAGACTATGAAAAGTTGCAATGACCTCAGGCAGCTTCTCAAGAAGATGATTACGTCCCAGAGCCTCAGACTTGATGTTCTGCCATTTACGAACCACACTTTCAGCAAGTCTCGCATCCATCTTGGGTATTGCCTCACCGGCATCATTGCTTGCTAGGGATCCTGCATTTTATGTCGACGTGCGTGAACTTATAAAGGTTTTTCTTCATTAAAACATGAAGTAGCATAAGAAAAATATAAAAACTGAATACAATAATGATCAACTTCTTCGAACATGTTTCACAGAATAAAGAAAGATCAGTGTGGAGCTTTTTGGCAGTGGCATATTACATGATGCATGAAGTCAAACATAGAGACAATGTTTACTCCAGTATAAACTGGAAGGAAGAAAGGAAATATCAATCTCAAGAAGACTCATCCACAAGCTAGGTATGCAGACCTGAAAGTGTAATCCAAGCTAAGAAGGGGAAAAGCAAGTATTGGAGGTAAAAAAAAAAATGGTCCCAAAGATTGGCTCTATCAATCGTTCCCCAACAAAATGCCAAATATTAAGAACTCACAAATTTAATCCCTATGCAGCAACATTGGATCTCAATTAACAGTTCAGATTAAAGGAAGACCCAAGTGACATGAGGTGATGATGTCGCAACTGACGATAAAAGTTTCCTAGAATTGGATCATATCTACATTTTAATACTTACCACCCGGATCCAGCCTTTATTAACTTCACGCAGATGACGTCAAGAGTTCCAATATTGGCCTAATCCTGATTGCACTGAGGGTGTTATTCAAATTGAAGAAGTACAAATACAAATTGAGTAGTTAACCAGATAATCCAATGGTGAAGTCGGACCATACCCACAAAAGAAAAAGCTTGTAACATCAATTAGTTTATTTAGAGTACTTACTACGAGTAACACAAAATAACTTATCCTACTTACCAAAAAGAAACAACTTATCCTTAGGTTGGCTTTGAATTGTTTGTCATTGTATTAAGTTCAGTTCTGCATCAGACAGACTAAAATGATCTGCAAAACCATATAGTTCTCTAAATGGCTTACTTCACTTTCCCCATTACACTCATCTGTTTGTTCCCCAACTAAAAAAAGTGCATGAAATGTGTACGAGCTTATTCACAGAATCATACCCACATGAATGACATCAGAAGCCATTGCTGAGCCAGCTTGACTACGGGGGATTGAAGAACCGTTTTTTGAAGAGAAATATTTCATTCCTACCAATACAGAAACCCCAACCACCAAACCAGCACACATAATTTTCATACTTGCATCTTTTATCTTGTCAGTAATCGCCTCTTCCTCCTGAATTCCTCCAAAGCCAGTTGTACTGCTTAAATTTATGGTATCCATAGTATAATCTTCCCCCCATTTTTCCGCATACTCATTCCCAGCTACAACAGTGTCATTAATTTGAATATCTTCCTGGTATCCTATAGACTCTTCATCAGGGCTACGAGGAAAAACTTTCCTTAGTGCCTTAACTGCACTAGCCCTGACATTATCAAGCACTGCAGTGGCCTCAGCACCAAGTCTTACTATTGCTGCTGCAGCAGCTAATGGAGAGCCACTAACCCCATCCAACTTTTCCAGATATCTCAGAACTGTAGGGTCATCATAATAATCCCCAAGTTTAAACTGAACGCCTTTTGTTTCTCTAAACCTGGGGAATACTACCTCCACCAACCAAGTCTCCAACAGTTTACAAAGACCAGGAAGGGTTTCATTCTCCTGATCATCCTTTGAATTCTCCAAAATGAAGTCCACGACTGACGGATCTCTGTAGGGTGAGCTTTCACTATCTAAACCCAACCATACACGGCACTTCTCAAGATCCCCAACCAGCAGGGAACAGAAGCTCCTCTCTAATGCAAAATCTATTTCACGGTTTTCTCCAACAGCATAGACAGACACAGAATCTGTCAGAACCACCGCTTTGTTCTGCTGAAGTTGTTGAAACAGGTTGTCTGCATCTTGAATGAGATAAGGCTTTTTGCTAATGAAGGCTTGACTAACAAGTGCAAGTGCCACTCCATAAACTTCAAAATTTTCTGCTGGAATATTACTTGGCGTAGCAACAAAGAGATCAACCTGTAACAACATTAAGTGAACAATGGTTTTAATTAGAGAACAGGAGAGAAAGGCAAACCAAAGAGTAGATATGGTGAATTCTGCAACAAGAGGAGTAAGAAAACAACTTGCTCAGCAGCCGTCATATGCAAAAAGGCCTCATTCATGAAATCTTCGCGAGTGTAGCCTCCGGCTATAGCTGTCGCACCCCCTCCTCCAACAGACCACAAGATATTGCGCACACCTTGAAGGGCCTCAGCTCTTTTATTCCGGTACTCATCACTGAGTGGCAACGCCAAAAGATCCAAAACACAACGAGGAGTGATCTCTTCCAATGTGTCATCAATTTGTGCCTGTAAATCTGGCGCAAGGCTACTCGATCCTTCTTCCTGGATAAAGAACAAATAATTGAAGGAAAAATATAACCAAGCAAAGGAGGAAAAAAAAAACAAAATAATCAGATTGAAATGCAAACATGATATAAGTTGAGCTGAAATAGCTCATACAAACTAAATTGATAAAAAAGGTGCAGATTTCATGGGTCACCATTGTTTCTCTATTAAAGTTAAATATATTAGTCTAGTCACCTATTAGACTAATTTTGCAGATCTGGAGTAGGATGAACCTGGGCATCAATCAACAGTATCTCTGCACCTCTGACGTGTTAAGGCAAGCAACCCATACTATTGAAAGCACAAGCTTACGATAGGAGTTCTAGGAAATAGATATCCATACATCCTCTAATACAAATGCCCATTCGGCCCCAAGATTCGACTGTCCACAGCTATCTCTGTCTCATCATTGGTTCCCGGTGTTTGGGTTGTTAGTCCCTTAATCGTGCTTCTCCTTCATCAATTTCCAGGTGGGGTTGGTATGTTACTATCTGTGAATCTATATGGCTACTGAACCTAATTCCACTTTCTCGGACGTTGTTCCAACTACTATCAAACTTACCGATATATGTTTGAACAATAATAATTTTTTTCAATGGCATAAGTTGGTATTAATGTGTATTTGTGGGATGGAACTAGATGACCGTTTAGACAAATCTAGTCCTGGAGTTGAGAAGGCTCCTGATACGGCCAAGGCATGGGCTCGTGCAGACGCTCATCTATATACTCGCATGATTAACTCTGTGGATCCCTACGTAGTTGACCTTGTTACTCATTATGATACATTAAAACAGCTGTGCAAATATTTGGCTCTCTTGTATGCAGGTGGGGAAAGACGACATGAGTTGGATCTATGATGTTTTTTAGTCCTTCTTTCGTGCTCAAAAGAGAGGTGCTACACTTGGTGACAATTTTACGTCGTTTAAAAAGATGTATAAAGAGTTCAATGTCTTGATGTTTATTTATCCTGATGTAGCAGCCATACGTCAACAGTAAGAACATCTAGCTATCATGGCTTTTCTCAGGGGTTTGCACCCTGAGCTTGATTCTGTTCGTTCTTAGATCTTGGTGAGTACGGAAACTTGTTAGATAAAGGCTTTTTCTCGGACCAACCGTGCCAATCGGCCATCATCTGAGTGTGTACACGATAGTGGTGATCGTGCACCCTTGCGAGTTTTTTTGGGTCATGCAGTCGGGGCTGAGGTCGAGAAGGTGATCAACCTTTTTGTACCCATTGTCAATATCTAGACACGCTATTGAGAGTTGTTTTCAACTTCATGGCCGCCCTCCTACCACTACATTGGATGATCGATCGATTTACTCCCATTGTTGAACCCCCGACCATACCTGTGATCGGTGCTTTAAGTTACATGACCATATGCTCCCTCAGTCCATTAATGTAACTTCTAGGATTAATTCTACCGTCGTTTCCACTTGTGTTGATCGGGCCACCGAGGCTACTTGTTAGTCATCCACTTCCGTTATTACCTCTGCTCATTTTCTATTTCCCCTCGTGTGTGGCCGGTTAATTCTAAAGAATTCGATCATATGATTGAATCTATAGGTATGCTGCAATATTATTCCCCCACTTCGTCACATCCTGCTGTCCAGATGGTTGATGACTCGTATGTTCCGATCAAGGGAAAAGAAGCCGTCTCTCTTACTCCTACCTTAACTCTAACTTCAGTTTTATATATTTGTGCCCTACCCTTTAACCTATTATCTGTCAGTGTCATGACCCAGACTCACTGTTTTCGTGTTGTGTTTTTTGTGATTGTTGTAAATTTCAAGATCTCTTAAAGGGAGAGACTATTAGTAGGGGTCGACGTATATCAGGAGCACTCTACGTGTGTTAGTATCTTCACCATTGCTTTCGATCTACAATGTCGCCTTGGTCATCCAACGCTTTCTAATCTAAAGTGTTTGCGTCCTGAGATACAATTCTTCTCTCATTTAGTCAAACATCATCGAGTCCCTTATGTGTCAAGAGTGAGTAGCAGAGCCTCTATTGTTCTAGATCCTTTATGTGTCCAATTGTCACTCCTCAACCACCTGTTCTCCATGTCTATTCCCGTGGTCTTCGTCGGATTATGTCTCTTTTGATATTGTCCCTCCTATGGTGGAGTTAGATCTCCTCCGATAGCTGCTCTTGAACCAACCCTTACTCGCCACTCGTCCCTCGAACCTCCGTCCTCTATTTCGAAGGCTTCTCTCGATTTACCTATCATCCTGTGGAAGGAAACACGCAGCTATATCACTTATCCATTATCTACTCACATATCCTATACTGGTGTATCCTATACCGGTGTATCAGCTTCTCTGCAAACGTTTATCTCTGTCTTTGACTTCATTTCGATTCCCCGCACTTTATTCGGAACTTTGTCTCCTCCAGGATGAAAACAGGCTACGGTCAAGGAGATGCAGACCCTTGAAGCTAATCAAACATAGGATCTAATTCTATTTCCTCCGAGAAAGAAGGTTATTGGATGTAAGTAGATTTATGTTGTGAAAATGAATCTTAATAACATTATTGCTCGACCCAATGTCTGGTTTGTAGCCAAAGGATATATTCAGCTTTGTGGTGTGGATTATACTGATACTTTTTTCTCCTATCGCGGTGATGGATTCGATCCACCTTATTTCTCTTAATGCATTTTCGGGTTGGGTCTTGCATCAATTAGATGTCAAAAATGCCATTGTTTATAGTGATTTGACTGAGGAGGTACATTAGGAAGTTAGCAAGTCGTGACTCTCAGTATAGTTAACAACAAGTTGTAGTGCTTCCAAAGAAATTAAAAGCGTAGCACGCAAAAATATATTATTTCCTTGTAGCATGTATTTTAAAAACAAGAAAAGCAGCTAGGAAAGCATTTGGGACATTTCTACAAAACAATGCAGTTGAGGTGTTTCTACCAAAGAATGCTACATTTCATAGATATTTGCACTTGGAATTTACAACAATATAGATGCGCGGTTCGACCAGTACCCTATTTTCATGACAAGATCACCGCACTCAATAGAATCATATGTGCATCACAAATGCAGTAGAAGAAGCAAAGAAGAGAATATTTGGAAGAAGATAATCCCAGGTGTTGTGCTTGCTGCATAAAGATACCACTGATCTGTGTAAAAGAAAAGAAAGAATGTAGCACTATTTAATTTGACCAAAAGAAAAATAGCAAAAGTACTGCAAAATGTTAATACTTTTTTACATCAGAATATAGCCAAAGAAATAACTTCACCTGCATCAGCCTCAAAGCACGTTCCAAAGCTTCACAACCTTCGACATAATTGGGAGGAGACAAAGCCATTGCATCCCTCGACATGTCCACATATGCCAAGGCCATCGCCAACACAACATCATGCTTGAATGACTTTGATAGCCTCTCTTTCAACAAGCTATCTCCAATTCTGAGAACCAATTCACTCTCTCCAGCCTCTTGCAAAACACACAATGCTCCTGGAACCTATAAAGTACCTGGAACTATTCAGTCTTAAGCTGGTCTACATTTCATGAATGATAACAATTCTTACACATTCTTCTCTTGCATTATCTTCATATCCATCCATTTCTAATATTTCTAATATCACTTCAACGGTCGGTTGCACGTTATGGCAACAAACTTTGATGGCCCATCTTGTATTTAATGTGGAGGCCAGTTTCATGAACAACCATCCTCGGCCAACAAGGCACACATTATTTCATCATCTTTGTTGGCATATCTATTATTTAACAGTTCAGAAATATTTACTTTTTCCTGAAGAACAGGAATCTTACTGCTACTTTCATTGATGGCTCGATGTTCTTCTAACCGAACACCGAAATCATCATTTAGCCATTTACCACACAACTTATGAAGTCTCTGGTTATCATCACCAGACTCAAAAGTAACCTTAACTCGATCATATAATTAGCCTGTATTTCATTATCCAACCTGAAATCCAGATTTCACTCTAGTCGAAATCCATCCTTCGCAATTGGACTTTCTGATAATCCCCTCTAAATTGATCAGAACAGGGCAGCTCTTTGCTGGAAATGAATAAAACCAGATTTAAAGAGAGAAAGAAACAAGATTATTTGCCTTATCAAAGGGAACATCGGTGAGGACGGTTTCCTCTTCGGCCTCGGAAAGTCCTAAATTGTACTCTGTCCGGGCACCGGGGTCCGACAGGGTCTCGCAAGCAGCTTGGAGGATCTGTCTCCGGCTAATCAAAGCATCTTGGCTGTACCCATATAGAGGCGGCTTCGATACCCTAGCTTCGAAGGCCCTGCGAATCCCATCCCCGAGAAAATGCGCCTCGGCTCCTAACACCTGAAACCCGACAAAATAAAGCAGATAAATTAGCTGAAAATCGGCAACATTCCATGTTTCCTTGACCTAATGTGGTCAGTACACTACCTGATAGAAATTGAGGGGAATGGAGAGGTGGCGGTCCGGAGGGGTGAGGGAGGGAGGAAGAGAACTGAGGGTGGTGGCCGCGGAGGCGGAGTCAGTGGTAGTGGTGATGGTGGTGGGGTAGAATTGGAAGTCGGAGAAGAGGCGATCAGCCCATCTGCTGGCGGAGAACGTGGCGGTGCTGGGATTGACTGGGGCGCCACCGTTGCTGACGCCGGCGTGAATAGGGAAGCAGTGTCGCCTGGGTTGTGCCGGTGGGAATCTAGGGCAGCAGAGGCCGAATGCCAGGTTCGTCGAGGCCTCCATTTTTCGCCCCTCACTGCAAAAACCTGCACTGAGGTGCAGTCAGCAGAGTAAAACCCTTCTTCACAAAACCCCTGAAAACTCCTCTTTCGCCTCTTTCGCCGTTCAGAAATCCGCCAAGTGCCGATTTTTTTTCCGACATATTCTCGATCGTTTTTATATTATATACAGAAACAAAAAAAAAAAAGGCTTCGAACTTTATTATTACAAACGCCCTAAACACAGCACCTCAATTATTAAATACAGCACCCGAGTTCGCGCGGCGAGTCAGGGGGACCGTCGCCTGAGTTAACCGGCGTGTCATGGGGGGCCGCCCGAGTTCGCCGGCTACCCCCTCCACCGACCGGCTTATTAGGGCGGCCCCATTTACAACCGGTCGGCCGAGTTGATCGGCCCCCCGACTCGCCGGCAAACTCGACCGTCCTCCCTAAATTTATGAATTTTAATTTATATGTTTTAATTTATAAATTTTTAGCATTTTGATCATTAATTTTGATTCAAAATTTAATGTGAATAATTGTTTGGTTTATAAAAATATAGGATGTCTATTTCCAAGCTGAAGACGAAGAAGAAACAGAAGAAATTTATCCAGATGTGAGCCATTATTTTCAGACA
>JAOWBR010156221.1:0-22088 GCA_028571145.1 Dionaea muscipula
TGAGAAATACCAACCATTCATGTACCAAAGTCCGTACATCAACTCACCTGAGCAATGAATGATCAAACCTCAACGATGAATCCGCTCAACCAAGCACGAGGCGCTCAATGGAATCACCACAAACTCCTGAATCGAAATCATGCACCGAAGTCTCAAAAGCCAACCACGCCAACTAATCAAATCACTATGCTAACGAACTTAAAACAACTCAAATCGGGCCCTAATGATCTCCCTAAACATGTCTAAAGTCATCCCCAAAACAATCCGCATCAAACTCTAAAAGACAGGAAATATCACTCTTCTCAGCCCTAGGAATCCGGTCGGCCGGATTTCTTTGGCCTTGAAAATCCGGTCGGCCGGATAGCCAAAACCAGATAGGGTGTGATAAAGCCGGTCGGCCGGATATGGGAACCGGTCGACCGAAAATCCTATTTCTGCAAGAATGACAAAAACTTCTCCAAGCACGAGATCAGTCCAAAAATCATCCAAACCTCTATCACACACTCCAAACAAGTCATGAATCATGTCACTAAGCTATCCACACCATCCAAGCTCATCAGCAACATGCCAAACACAAATCATCCTCATCAAAATTCCAAAACAAGCTAAATAACCTAAATCAAAACATAAATCATGGATCTCATGCAAACTCATCCCAAACTCAACATGAATACCTCAAACAAGTCTCAAATAATATATCAAGGCATGTCAAAGCCTTCACCAACAACAAACATAAACCAAACTCAACTTTACATGCTCAAAAATCCATCCAACTCATGAAACCAAGGAAAAACCATGGACAACCAAGAGATTACCTTAAAAATCAACCAATGTAATGCTCCTCCAAGCTTCTACAAGTTGCCAAGAAGGATCTCCAAGCTTGCACAAGCCCAAATCGTGCCTACCCTTGAGGAAAAGTGAATGAAAATCCCTAACTCCCTTGGTTTCTCCTTCCTTCTCCTTCTCTTCTTCTCCTTCTCTTCTTATTCTTGTTCCTTGTGCTCTCCCATGGCAAAGAGGCAGAAGGATGGGCTGGAAAATCCCTCCCCCAATCACAAGCCAACACACACAAAACCCACTCTAACACTCTTCCCCCTCCTTATTAAATGCTAAGCCACTAAAGTCCACAATAGTGGCTATTCTCTAATCTTCCAATCACACGTGCACACTAATCCTACATACCTCAAACTCATCACTAAAAATCACGAAATTAAATCATGATCATAACGAACCTAAATTCAAAATCCCGAAAACTGTCACATCATAACCCGTCTAATCCCGAAAAATCGATGCAATCCACATACGTCAATATGGTACTCGTTGGTCATCTCTCATCATCCCGGTCGTGTCGGTATGTTCAAAACGGTCGTACAACATGCGATGCAAAAAGTAGCAAAAAGACTAAATGAAACCCGAGAACACTATTCACGTAAAACACTATTCACCGAAAAACGAAAAATCTCCAACATGAATAATCAAACGTAAATAGCCATAAATCAATATAAAATAATCATAAAAACACGGGGTATTACAGCCATCCTGGAAGGTTATTTAAAAGGCTTTGGATTTGGTAGCGTCAGGTTCAACCTTCTGGAACAGTGATGGCGCCATGGTCCTAACTTAGCTGCTTTTTAACCCTTTGCTCCAAAGATGGCGTCAACTTGTCTTTATTTCCTCAAATGATATGAAACCTGAGAAAGGCAAGAAAGGATGCATAGATCACGCCATAACAAGGTAAAATAAGGGACTTAACTCATGAAAAAGGTAAGATAATGTAGTCATTTCACGGCTACATCAGTGGGTGGCTATGGCTGGCGAACATGCCTGCTCGGCTGTCTATGCTCTAGGAGGATAGGATGGTCATCACGTGCAAAGTGCCCCGGGCTAGGGCCGACCTGCACACTTTTTCTGAGCAGATCTGCCCAGGTCCAGGCAGATTCCTCAACTTTGGCCAAGCCACACTCGGGCAAATCATGCCTGGGAAAATCTCCTGTCTGCCCAACCCCTAGCTAGTCGGGGCTGATTCTCCCCCTTCCTGGGTAGAGCACCCCCGGGCAGATCAGTCCTCTACCCGGGTAAAGAACCCCCGGACAAATCGGTCCTTTTCCCAGGTAAAGAATCCTCAGGTAGATGTCCAACTGCTGTAGGTGATTGTGGAACCATCCTGCCTCGAATCTCAAGCATGAGACCCCTTAACTGGTTGAACTCCTCACGTGTCGGTGGGTTATTTTGTGTTTGGGTTTATAGATGAAAAGCGAGATCCTCAACATCAGTGATCCCCCCAGTGCGTGTTGGAGAAGAGGAAGACATGACTAATCGTATCGTTTCTCATGGACGACGCCAGATGTTGCACCTGAAAATAACCTCAGGCTAACACCGACTGGCTCGAGGATCAACTCCGGGCGATCAGGCCAAAGGAAGAACGGTCTAACGAGCTAAGTCAACTCTAGCTCGGCTTGGATAAAAAAGGGTTCAACTCCTTGCTCTGAAAAGGAGCAGTAAACACGTAAGAGGGAAGCCCATGTGTGAGCTCAGGACGACGCTCCGATGCTTAAATTAGCAAAGGATTAGCAAGATGAAGAATCAAGCTAAGTTTAAAGAAAATTATGGAAAAGGCAATAAATGCATACCTTAGTTGGTTGGTGGGGGGTATTTATAGGTAAGAACCTTGGACTTATTAAAAGACGATTTTACCCTTAGCCAAAATGCCAGGCAAATCTACCGGGCAAATCATTCGGGGAGAACCGCCGGACAGATCATTCTCTGAGGGCCAAGGGTGATCCTGGCCCTAGATCAAGGCAGTCCCGGGAAGATCCGCCGGGCAGGCTGATGCTGCTACTGGGGGGTTGGCTGAGAGCCAACCTCACCTCTTCCCCGGGCAGATTTGCCCAGCGCCGGGAAGATCTTGTAGGGGAGAACAAGGATGGTTCGGCCTCGGTCTTAGCTTGATACGTCCCGATGAATCCAGTTGTTCTTGTATCCACGTTTATAGGGGTCATTTCTGGGTACGTCATGTGCTATCAAAAGAAGAGTAATTTTCGTTAACCTCAATAAGAGTATCAATAGTCTTATTATCAATAAGTCTAGCCAGCTCAAGAATATATGTAACATATTTCGACTGAGAAAGAAGATAACCATATGGGAGTACACTATCACAATTCCTAAGAAATATCGTAGAGGACATAAATCATTCATTTTAAACTATCTTTAAAACTGAAATATCATCAACATAATCACTAGTAGTAAGCATTTCATCATATAAAGAAAGAAGGATATGACCTACAACAGTGCACTTTACACAGAGAGTAGAGTCTTGACTATTTCTCACAATAGAAAATTTCTCAAACAAAGCATGAGGTGCTTGTTTTAAACTATGTAACAGCTTCTTTACCTTACAAACATACCATGAGTCATGTAAAACACAAGAGGTGACTCTATATAAACCTCCTCTTGAAGATCCTTATTCAATAAGACATTTTTAACATCAAGTTGAGAGATACTCCACTATCGAACCGAAGCTACAACAATAATTGTACGAAGTAGTCGTAATAGGAATAAAATGTTAGAATACATGAAGAACATGACATTGTTCTTCAAAAAATTTCTATGTGTGCGTATGATCAATATTAGAACTCAAAAGAATGTATAAAATTTGTGACAAATTGATCATCTTTGGTCCAAGATAAACAAGGTTGTAGTTTAAATATGCATCGGATACAACTCTTCAGATAAAATCGATTTGAAATTCAAATGGCTTTCCAGTTAACAGAACAATTACTTAATAGATGCAACTGCTCATGATTTTAGCCTATATATATATATCAACGATTGATCCCTACTGATACACATAACTATTCTTAGAAAAGCCTCATTGCTTAGAGAAACATGAGAGTGGAATCAAGAGACGATCGATCATGAAAACTTTGGACAATAGACAAGTCTTCTTATAAAACATAACCACATAAACTGATAATGTATTCTCATAGAAACATTCAAATATTAAACAATAAAATTATACCAAGTTCCAACACAAACGTTTCCTCATAATTCATATCATATTCTGAGAATACCCTTTTACAATCAACTTAGCTTTGTATATGTCACACTCCATCCCGGGTGGACCGACATACGACCTGTGGAGTCCATCACGAGATGTACAAGCCTAAAGACTAACCATCAACTAGAACCACAACGAAAGCAAAAACTGAAACATGAGTGAATGTCAACAAGGTCTACACAAAGTCCCCAATCACAACAACAGTCCAAAAGAAATCCAATGGGAGCCAAAAGACCAAAAGAGTCAAAAGGTTACTCTTACAATGTCCTCATCACAATCCTAACATGAAGGCTAAGAGAATGTCCAAAAGACAGTCTAAAAGGGAGCACAAGAAGAAAGATAAAAGTCCTAAGAGACCGTAGTTCGTCTCCCAGCCGCATCCTCCTAGCACTCGTCCCACTAACCTACACAAATATTTACTCGGGGTATACACGAGTAAGTATAGGATCAAGGCATACTATGGAATTTAAATAAGAAGATAGGAGACTTCCATAAGGTTGTGGTAGTGGCCCAAATCAAACGTAATATAATTGGTCCAACCACCTTGATTCGCGGCGCGGAGACAGTTAGATATAATAGGAGGGGGCCACATCCCACGAGTACAACCCCGACTCATGGAAGGAAGAACAATAAACATTAATTGTGACTGTCCAGAGTATATATGAAACAAGAGATCATATGAATATCATAACGATCACACTGTCACATACAAGCATCAATAGCCATAAGATCCAGCAAGAAGCATGGGAGATAAAATACGACGATATCAAAGTACCATACGACTCCACATGCCTCATATCACAGTTACACAATCAATGTGTACATCTCATATATATATAGACAAACACACACACATACACACACACACCACATTAATACGCCTCAAATACGTACTACATACGCAATCGGAACCATCTTACAATTTACCACACACACGCACACTGGTACCATCTCACTATGTACCACATGTCATTAAACACATACGAGGGGATCCCAGCCACACCATGGGTGTAAACCGAAATGGCTCCGCGAGTACGATTCCACAAGGTAGGCACCGTCCAAGTCAAACCCGTCTAAATTCAGTGTACCTAAGGACGTTGTGGCACACGATTATACCGTGTGGCTAGAGTCACCCTAGACTATGCTAGAGGCTTTCCCCTGGGCTTCCTCACGACACACGCAACCCATCAAATTATTATACAACCAAGATACCACAAGTCCACATCCATCACTGTGAAAGTGAAACAGGGCAACCAACCAAAGATCAAGCATGTGGGTTACTAACAAGATAACATAAGAGGACCCACAATCAACAAGTATCACAAGTCAAGTTCATACATGTGGACTGCAAACTGTGCATAAAAAAGGGTATCAAGGATGATTCGAAGAATAAGGTTACGGAAGGTGAAAGAAGGAAGGTCAGTGTACAGCCATCACCTGTTAAATGACGCACGAGCATACTCAATCACGGATGACAATCCCACCACGTGCTACATCGGAGCCTGAACAAGGTCCAAAGGAGAAATCTCACTAAACTAAAGTAGAATCCTCACTAATCTAACATGAATCGCAACTAAACATGCCAACTAACACTATTCTAGAATGCCCCCTAATCATGTTAACATCGATAGGGATCAAAACGTGGTGTCAAGAATCAATTTAGGCAAAACAATCTTTAGGGGACGTCCTTAAGTGATGTGCGGACGTCCCCCGCTAAATTTCAAAATGCCGAAATGGGGAAAGTGGCTTTTGGGACATTTTTGAGACGTCCCTAGGACGTCCCCAAGTACCTTGTGCCCATAATCAACAGATGCAGACGTCCCCTGTGCGAAAATCTGCACATCTCAAAATTACTCATCCGAAAATCTTTCAAACTTCACCAAAACTTCCAACCATACATTCTTAACATCTCCACATGATTCTAAGGCATTGGGGGCATGGAAACAAGCATCAAAACATCCTCTAACATGTCCCTAACATGCCTCAAAGCATCAATGAAAGAAAACTATGAAAACCACACCAAAATCCCAAATGACAACCAAATGACGAATCAACATCGATTCACATGAATATCATCTCCATCAACACTCCAATGGCATGCTCAACTCATCCATTTTCGGATTCCATTAACAACACAAAGGGAAACACATTCAAAAATCCAAAAATCTCACCTTAGGGTGGAGAATACCCAACCCTAGCCTTGTGTGAGATGGATCCTCTTCTCCTCTTGCTCTTGAGTTGCTTGAAGTCCTCCTCCAAGCTCCAATGCTCTGAAATCAACTCCAATGGAGGAAGAAAATGGAGGGGAGGAAAAAGAGAATGAGAAGGGAAGGGAAGAGAGGAAAAGGCACGGTGGTGAATGAAGAGGGAAATGAGGATTGAGGGTTTGAGGTGGGGTTTGGGTTAGGGATTTACATCCCACAAACTTAAGGGCAATAGGGTAAATTCCCCCTTCCCTTAAATCACCCCAAAACAAAAGGACAAATCCCAAAGTTCCCAATGAGGGCATTGAACTCAAACCCAAGTGAAAATCACCACATCCTCTCCACCACTAAGGTAAACCAAGTCATTTGATGGAAAAAAAATAACTCGATTAGCTTAAGTGTCGTAAATGAAACCTGGTCCACGAGGAACGAGTTATCACAGTATAGCATAATAGATCCATCAGAATTAGTGTTGATCTTATACACCAAGAGACAACAAACAATACTCTTACTAGGGGTAGAGGAACCAAATCCCAAGTACTTGACTTTTGCAAAACAAAAATTTCTCATCCATAGCTTGCTACCAATATGGGTCAAGAATGGCCTCTCGATATGAAGAAATTTGAGAGAGAGGAAGAAACTATGAATAAAAGGTAAAAATAAAGTAAAAGATGAAAAATAACAAGAATAAACAAGATCACATAGTTGTGTGGACTTACAAATATGTGTGGAGTGACAAAGAGGTGGATCCACAATCTCAAGCGGAGCGCAAAGGACCACGGGAGAAGAGGAATCTTCGAGTGTCTCGAACAGTAAAGTGTGAGTACTTGCAAAACTATTAGTATGAATCGATCGATTATAATGAAAAGGGAATGGAGAATGAACACAAGAAGGGGTATGTGAAGTACTATAAACCTGAAATGACAAATTATTAGAATCCCTATAAAAAGGATTAATATAAATAAGATCAGATCTAGTCGAGTTATGAGTAGTGGATGGAAGAGAAAAAAAATGTATATGTTCAAGAAAAATAACATGACGAGATGCATAAATTTTTTGAGTAATCAGATCAGAACATCGATACCCCTTTTAATCGACACCATAACTAAGAAAGACACAAACAACAGATCAAGAGGACAAGTTGTTGTGTTCTACATGAGGACAGATAACAAAACAACTACAACAAAAAAACTCTAAGAGAAGAAAAGTTAGGGGCATATACCCATATAATTTTTCGAAAAGTGAAATACGTGAAATATGATAAGATGAAATTGTATTAATCAAAGCCATACTAGTAAGAACAACTTCTCCCCAAAATGCACTAGGAGCAGAGGTAGACAATAAGAGAGATCGAGCAATTTCGACAATATGCCTATGTTTTCTTTCACCAACACCATTATGTTCGGGAGTATGATGAACAGTTCCATCTAAGACAATCAACTGACAAAATTTTTAGAAGTGTATTCCCCACCCAAATCGCTCCTAAAACATTTGATAATAGTAAAATGTTGAGTTTTGATGAGAATACGAAAGGTGTGTATATCTCATAAAATTTAGAACCATGTCTCATTAAATAAACTCAATAATAAGGAGTCTGATCACCAATAAAGGAGACCTAATATTGATACCCTCCTTTTGTGGAAGGAAGTCTCCAAACAGATCAAATGAAGAAGAAGAAGAAATTGATATGACGAAAAAGTAAAGCTGAAAATTTTGTCAGTTTACACCCAGTACAATCAGAAATATCAGGGGTTTGTAAATTTTCTAAAACCCATGTGGATGATAAAATTTTCAAACGAGAAGACCAAACATGACCAAAATGAAAATATCATAAATAAAAACTAGAAGGACTCAAACAAAAAAAAAAAAGACAAATTAACATTAGTAGCAACAACAACTAACACTTATAACTCACCCAAAACATATAATCCTCCTTCCTATGAACATGTCTCAATCATCTTCTGAGACTAGAGATCCTGCGCATAACAAGAAGACGGAGAAAAGGTGACTAATGCACCATAATCACATAACTGACCAACTGAAGCAAAGTTTAATGACAGTTTCAGAATATGATAAACATTAGGAAAAGATAAGGAGTAACACTATAACCAACTCCTGCTAAAAGCATAGGAGTTCCATTAGCAGTCATAACATGAAAAAAGACAAATGGGACACATTAACCAAAGATAAAAAAAAAAAAAATATCTGGTGACATATGATGTGAAGTACCAAAATCCAAGACCCATATAGAAGGCGACGTATCTAAAGTACTATGAGACTACTGACCTATGGAAGAAGAGGCTGACATAGCTTGTGACCGTAAGAGAAGGAACTTTTGGAATTGCTCAATTATTTTGTCAAAAAGCTCGTATGTCATTTTCCAATTGATACTACTTCACAAAATTTGATTTGAGTGTATAATCACAGCAGATGATCCCACACCTCCTTTGCCGTTTCATAATTCACCAACTGCACAACTATGGGATGCTCAACAGAATTGTTGATCAAGTAATAATTTTCGCATTGCTTGCCTCCCATGTATCTATCGAAGTAGCATGATTCGTATTAGTACTCTTAGGTCGCACAAATGTTTCACTAGCATATCGTCACAATTTTGACGCTTAAGATAATTTCTCATCACATAACTCCCATATGAATAATTATTTCCATCCAAGTTCCAACCTCACGACATAACTCCCATATGAATAATTATTTCCATCCAAGTTCCAAACTCACACCCACAAACTAAAGCAAATCATCTCCTTCAGTAGTTATAGTTAAAAGCAACAAAGAAAACCAAAACGCAGAGGCAAAGGAAATGAAAACCAAATTGTAAAATCTGAACAAACATTGAACGAATGCAAAACCTGAGTTCGAAATGCAAACGCAAAAACTGAACCAATCCGCTCTGATACCATGTAAAAAAAAATCAAACCTAAATACAAAAGTAGACTATATATAGGCTAAATAAATAAAATCTACAAAAACAGAGATTATTCTAGCTTCATAAATGATAAAACAAGCTAACCCTATCTATCTTAACGATCAGTTCTAAAGTTCGTTGCAGGATTTTGCTTCCAGAAGTAGAAAGAACGCGTTTTGACATCAGGCCTACACTTTCCATCTATCAGATTCCAATTCAACGCCTCTCAATTACTTGAGGACCACTGCAGCATTTCTAAGGGCTAGGTATCTCTGAACATACTCGTTGGGCAGGGACCTTATGAGCTTGAAGACTTCAGCATTGGCATACCGCATATTGGTCCTTGGATCAAAATAAGGGGCCTGCATATGCAAGCAAGATGTTGGGTCAGTACTACCGCGTGCATCACATAAGAATCATAGCATGCACCGCAAGCACACAAAAGGGGCACGTGTGATGTATGTATCGTTAGTTATAATTGAATTTTCTTCATAGAACACATTCAGTGAGCCCCAAGGGGTTGTCAAAGCTGTGAAGTTTGTGGCGGGGCAATTAGTTTAACATACATAACCATTCCTACCAATAGTTTTCAGTTACCAGCAAACAATTCTAGACTTCTAGTTATCTACTTGTTAAGGTCGGCGTGGTTTGCTGACAGCATAGTTTCCCAACAATCACATGGAATGCAGCGTAGGACTGCATGAATTAAGATTGGCACTCCCTGCAATAAGGAAAGTCAGGAGCTTCATGACTTTCTACCTAGTTGTGAAGCGTCCAACTCGAGTCACTGAAGTTTCTAACAAAAAGAGCAATTATGAGATTTATTTAGCTTATGGCATCATCAGAAGAAAGTAAGTTCACTCTGCTTCCTGTATGATATCAAAATGACCTAGTTGCTGCAGCACTTCAAGGTAGAATTTGCAATATTAAAATAGCACCTAAGACAAGGAACGTGCACCATAGCTGAGAAATTTCAGAATACACTCACCTCATACCCTGTTAAATCACAAATTTTCTTGGGCGGATGAATAGGAGGCGGCGACTCGATATTAACATCTGAACAACATGAAAAAAATGACGGTAAAATACACATTTTTTGAAGAACAAATTTAAGAAAGAAACATGTGTTCATTTTCATTACAGGTGAATGAACAGAGAACTAACTGGAAAGCAATAGGTTGCCAAGTATATCATTTAATTTGCAAAGCATTGCAGCAAGATGATCGCCCCGTAACATGCATCAATATGGGATTTGGTTCACTAATAACAGAACTTACGAATCACAAAAAAAGACCAAATATTTGTGATTTTTTTTTCCACTGAAAAAGGGTAACAGAGAGAGAGAGATTTGAACTATTAGGCCAAAATAACTTAGAAGGAGAGAGTTCATAAAGAAAGCTGTTCAATTCTTCTTTATCTTAAATCTCAATAATTGGAAATTGAAATAAAAGAATTGTCCTGGCACTACAACAAAATACGCATTTGGCTATTTTGGTCGCCAAAAATTAGGACTTTTAGCAAAAAAAATTTTTTGGTGGCCAAAGGCAGTACTTTTGGCGACCAAATTTTTTTTGGTCGCCAAAAGTCCTAGTTTTTGGCGACCAAACTTTTTTGGCCATCAAAAGTATACTTTTGACGACCAAAAAAATAGTTTGGTCGCCAAAGGCTGTAATTTTTCGTTTTTGATCATTTCAGTGTCTATCATTTGTTTTGGGTGAATTATTTCTAATATGATACTTCAAGAGGCTTATATAAAGGTCACATGAAGTATGAAGATGGTGGATACACTTGTATTATACCTGGAATGAGCGGTTGCCTACAAAAGTGATCGTTCAACAAATTAATTACCGATAAAATTAAAAATATATATTGTAGTTTTTTTAAAAAATATTATACACTTATATTTATTTTTTTTGATGAAATATTGGTAATTACCAACAAATTAATGATAAAATATTGTATGTTGCCTTTAAAAGTGGTCGCCAACAAATTAGCGATAAAATATTAGTTTTTAGAAAAAAAATTATTGTAGGTTAATAAGTATTTAATTATAAGTATTTTAGGATAAAGTAATATTTAAAAGTATTTAACAAGTATTAAATAAGTATTTTAGGATAATAAGTATTTAATAACAATTGTTGTAGGTTAATAAGTATTTAATAATAAGTGTTTTAGGTTAATAAGTGTTTTAGTTTAATATGTGTTTAATAATAAGTGTTTTAGGTTAATAAGTATTTAATAATAAGTGATTTAGGTTAATAAGTATTTAATAATAAGTGTTATAGGTTAATAAGTTTTTAATAATAAGTGTTTAATAATAAGTGTTTAAGGTTAATAAATATTTAATTATAAGTATTTTAGGTTAATTAGTATATAATAATAAGTATTGTTTATTGCCAAAAAATTAGCGATAAAATATTAATTTTTAGAAAAAAAAATTAATAATATTTTAGCTTAATAATATTTATATTAGATTAATAAATATTTTATAATATTTTAGGTTCATTAGTATTTAATAAAAGTTAGATATTAGTTTTGTATATCAATACTAAGCAAAATGTCATTACACAAGTCAAAGTCTTTTCCATCCTTTTTCACGGCCTTTCACGGTTTCACCATCTTTTTTTCACTGAGCTGAGCTTCCGCCTTAATAATATATAATTTCGATTAATAAGTATTTAATAAGAAGTTGCATTTTAGGTTAATAAATAGTTAATAATAAGTATTTAAGTAGTATTTTAGGTTAACAAGTATTTAATATGTATTTTGGGATAATAATTATTTAATAATAAGTATTTCAGGTTAATAAATATTTAATAATAAGTATTTTAGGTTAACAAGTATTTAATAAGTAGTATTTAAGGTTAATAAGTATTTAATAATAAGTATTTTAGGTTAATAGTTATTTAATGATAACTATTTTCGGTTAATAAATATTTAATAATAAGTATTATTGGTTAATAAGTATTTAATAATAAGTATTTTAGGTAAATAATAACTATTTTAGATTAATAATAAATATTTTAGATTAAGAAATATTTAGAATTATTTATGATTAATTAAGAAGTATATTAGGTCAATAAATATTTAATAAGTATTATAGGTTAACAAGTATTATAGGTTAATAAGTATTTAATAATATTTTAGGTTAATAAAAGTTTATTAAGTATTATAGGTTAACAAGTATTTAATAATAAGTATTATTATACATCTAAATAATATTTTCATATTATTACACATCTAAACAAGTATTATTACACATCCAAATAATAACTATTTATTAATATTTTAGGAATACGTATTTTAGGTTAATGATTATTTAATAGTAAGTACTTTAGATTAATAAGTACTTAGAAATAAGTATTTTAGGTTAAGAAGTATTTAATAATGAGTATTTTAGATTAATAAATATTTAATAATAAGTTTTTTAGGTTTTAATAATATGTATTTTAGGTTAATAAGTATTTAATAATAAATATCTTGGGGTAATAAGTATTTAATAATAAGTATTTTAGGTTAATCAGTATTTAGAAATAAGTATTTTGGGTTAAGAAGTATTTATTGATAATTATTTTAACTTAATAAGTATTTAATAATAAGTATTTTTTGTTAATAAGTATTTAATAATATAGGGAGTCTTTAAAGTGGGCTTCCACTTTTTCACAAGAGTGTGGACTCCCCACCACCCTTGGATGAGCAAAGATCAAGGGCCCATATATTTTCCAAAAAAAAAGGAAGCGGTTGAAAAATGAGCCCCATATTGAAAAATATCTGAACTCTTGATCTTTTCTCATCCAAGGGTGGTGGGGAGTCCACACTCTTGTGGAAAAGCGGAAGCCCACTTTGGAGACTCGCTCTTTAATAATAAGTATTTTAGGTTAATAAGTACTTAATAAACATTTTAGGTTAATAAGTAGTTAATAATAAATATTTTAGTTTAATGAATATTTAATAATATGTATTTGAGGTTTGGTGACCAACGGTTTTGGTCGCCGTTGACCTTTAGCGACCAAAAAAATGACTTTTGGTTTTGGTCGCCAAAAGTGTTTTTTTGTTGTAGTGGGAGCTCTTCCAATCATTATTTTACGACGGCCGTGAAACGTGAAATGTCTTAAAATGTCATTTTCTACGCATCTACCATTCTGATTATCTGAAAATATTCTAAAAAAAAATGGTGGTAAACTTGGAGGTAAATTTGGCATCTCATTAACCTGCCCCTATAGATATAGATATAGATATAGATATAGATATAGATATAGATATATGGGACAGGTTATAGAAAAAACAAAACTGTTGATATCAGCGAATAAATTTATGCCATTCATCATGGGAAATATAGTGGCTGTAATTCATTGTCATTATTTTTGGCATTATTTTTGGCTATATACTCTATCCCTATATATATATATATATATACTAGAGTTACCTGTGTCTTCGCCACGATAAATATTCTTCTTAATGATCAGTTAAAAATACACAATAAAAACTAAAAATGACTCTAGAGAGAGAAAGAGAGAAAGGGGGTGGGAGAAGGAACAATGCATGGAAGGATGGCGATTGGATTCCTATTCTCCGTAAGAGATCGACGCACACCACCATCAAGAACCAAGGTCGCAATGAAGGTTTAATAACTCTATTTGTCGATGATCTACCTGATTTAATGGTTCCAACTGAGTTACACAAAATGTTCACTAAGTTTGGTGTGGTACTGGATGTATTCATCCCAAGGAAGAGGAGTAAGGTGGGTAGGCGTTTCGGTTTTGTTAGATACGATTGCTTGGTCGCAGCCGAAGTCGCTGTTAAACAGACAAACAGGATTTGGATCTAAGACAAAGAGCTGAAAGTGAAGAATGCAGATTTTGCTAGAACGACTGATAGAGGTCTGAAAGTTAGGGGTTCTGCAGCAGGAAGGCCTGTAGGAAAGTCTTACTCGACGAACAGTGTGGTCATAGACCAGTCTCAGCGCATGACCAATCTTCATCAGTATCATCGCAACAGTAAATCCTACGCAGAAGTAGTGAGGAGGGTTGATTTCTAGAGCATTGAACGGACAAGTGTAGAGGTAAGGGAGATAAGGGGTCATCGCCCAACCATGAAACCAGATAGATCAGGACTGAGGCTGGGAAAGTCAGACGCAATGCAAAATGGGCCACCAATACGGAAGAGGCTGGGTAGGGACCGAGTTATGCCTTCACTATGGAAGGGAAGGCGAGGGGAGAATAAAATCTGGGTTCCTGTGAGAAAAGGGGAATACTCAAAGGATAAACTGTCCTGCAACAACGTGGGTAAGACAGACTTCGAGAGGATGACGAGGACCCCTACGGTGAGAGTGGAGACAATCGGAAACGGATGGCTTTACAGGAGCGCAGTCGCGACGTTCGCAAATTTTCGATCCACAGATTCCCTGTTCGAATATTTCATGAATAATTCATCAGGAAATTTTGTGGTCAGGAGATTGGGAAACAAAAAAGCTCTAATCACATTTCTGTCCGAAGCGAAAATGAAGTCTTTTATTGAGCAACATAATAACCAGAGTTTTTACTGGTTCAGGACGGTTGAACCATGGTCCGTATCGACAGACTGCAGCTATGGAAGAGAAGTATGGTTGTCCTGCTACGGTATCCCAGCGCACGCATGGAATGTGAGCACATTCTGCAGTATCGGTAAATACTGGGGCGAGGTTGAGCAGATAGATGATGATACTGCTAAATGCACGAGATTAGACGTCGAAAAAGTTAAGGTTTTTACTCAGAATATGTCTGTGATTAACTAGGAGATGATTTTGAGGGTTGGAATGAAACCGTTTATTATTAGAATCGCTGAAGAACAAGCCGTATTCATTTGCAATTAGGATTTCAGATACAGTTGTATCTGCCATGGAAGAAACGCTGAAGAGGCATATCCGTCATTGATAGATGAAGATGATGATGACGTGGCAGGGATTATTGATTCAAGGCCAGTTATTGCAGACTCTCAGATTATGCGAATTGAGAATAGGGAATCGGAAAGGTCAGCTCAAGATTTGGATGACGTGGCGGCAAGGGTACATGATTCGATTCAAATTGAGAAGGATAATGCGGTTATTCAAATTCCATACGCATGCCCCCAGGCACGTACTGGAAGCGGTAGTTTCCAGGATTTTGGGCCTGAGTGGGTTACAACTGCGGGATGGTAGGATTATGGGCCAGGCCTGGCTTTGGGTTTGGAGAATTTAGAGCAGGGAGAGATTTCGAGGAGGATGGGTGAAGATGATTTAAGAGACTCTTGTCTAGAAGCGGAAGTGCCAGCGAACAACGAGCTTGCTATAGTGAGCCTCAGGGATCTTAGAGGTGGTATTCAGACCGATGCGGTTGGGCCAGTGAAGCAGCCATGCCACTCGCTTGGGCCGGTTTTCAATCGCGACGGCACAAATTTGGAAGTGGTTATACTGGGCCTGGGTGACACAAATCTGCCAGGGGAGTTAGTCGATGGCTTCACGATGGGGTGTAATATTCCTTCTGCTGCCGAGTTGCATGATAAGAGAGATCGAGCAGATGGACAACCAGACACGTCCAGGGCTGGTTCTTTAGGAAGACGGGAGCTGGAGGATGACGTAAGTACAGTAGTGCATAGTGATACAGACAATATTGTTCAGCAGGTGCAGGAGGCGATGAGGCATGCAGAGCATAGTGGTGATGGCAGACCAAGAAAGAGGGGCAGCCCGTCGAAAAAGAATTTGATTCTCAGTGTGGCGGCAAAGGTGAATGATAAATCCACTCTAATCTCTTATAGACGCAGATTGAGAAGAATGGACGATGAAAGGTTGGAAGCCGATAAAATTTGGCAGTTTGGTAAGACATTGGGGTTGACCTCAACCGAACTGGACGTGGACGTCGTCAGGCACATTGAGAGGATGATCGTAGAGAAGGATAAGGGAGCGGAGCCCATTGCATAAGTATCGGTGTTCAGGGGTCTTGTGGTGTCAATCAGGTTACATGAAAATTATATCTTGGAACGTCCGAGGACTTCGTAAACCGGAGAAGAGGCGGAAATTGAAGCAGTTAGTCAAAAGTAGAAAAGTGGACAAACTGTTTTTACAAGAAACAAAAAGGACAGGGATGGATAGAAATTTTGTTCGCTCACTTTGGCACGGTGATGACTTTGACTTTCTAGAGGTATCGGCAGATGGAATGTCTGGAGGGCTACTGTGTGTTTGGAATTCTAAAATGTTTGTGTTGACGGCATGTGTTGGCATTCGTTCAGCTTTACTGGTGAAAGGCCGGGTGAACAATGCGTTCGAGTGCTCATTGATAAACGTCTACGCACCTTGTTCAGCGAGTGAGAGAAGAATCGTATGGGACACTTTGATAGGATGGAAAAAATTTTTTGCACGACCATGGTGCTTAGGTGGGGACTTTAATGAAGTCAGACGTATTAGCGAGAGGAAGGATTGTCTTGGGAGGGAACCGTCTATGAGGGAGTTTGATGACTTCATCGATCGTATGGAGTTTATGGACTTACCGATGTTGGGCAGGAAGTTTACTTGGTGTAACTCTGATGATGGGTTGAGATGGAGCAGACTTGACAGATTTCTAATGCACCCAGAATGGTTACAGAAGTTTTCATGTAAACAATGGGGGTTGCCTAGAGCCTTGTCGGATCATTGTCCGATCTTGCTGTCCACGGATGAGCGGGACTGGGGTTCAAGATCGTTCAAATTTATCAATACCTGGTTGAATCATGATAAGTTCCTGGAGGTAGTAAAAAATTGCTGGCAGTCTTCCGAGTTTAGGGGATGAGCAGGGTTTAGATTATGTTTAAAATTAAAGCGTTTAAGGAATACGCTCAAGGAATGGAACAAGACGGTCTTTGGAAATCTTGAGGAGAAAATCAGAGAGATTGAGAACTTACTTAATGAGATGGACGTACAGTCAGAAGGCAGGGAGCTATCTCTTCTAGAACGTGAAGAAAGGTCCATTTTGAAAAGAGAGAGGGCAACAATTCAGAAACATTTGGATAGGATTTAGTTTCAGAAGTCTAGACTAAAGTGGCATATGGAAGGTGATAAAAACTTAAGGTTTTTTCATTTGTGTGCTAGCTACAGACAGAATGTAAACCTTCTAAACTCGATCGAGGTGAATGGACATTTGGTAAAGGGCCCAAAACGAATGAAGGAAGGGGTTCAAAGTCATTTTGAGATTCTCTTTAGAGATCAATGGAAAGTCAGACCTTGCTTCAATAGATGTATGGGCACCAGATTGGATGACCGATTAGCTGCAGATCTGGAAACTGAGTTCTCAGAAGCGGAAATATGGAATGCTGTAAAGAGCTGCAACGGAAATAAAGCTCCAGGTCCGGACGGTTTTAGTCTGTCTTTTTTCAAATCGTGTTGGGAGGTCGTCAAGAAGGATATTGGAGGGTTCATCCAAGAATTTTTCGAGAATGCTAAATTAGCGGGCTGCATTAGGCCATCTTTCATAACTCTAATCCCTAAGTGTGACAACCCAACCTCACTAAAGGATTATCGCCCTATTAGTCTGGTGGGCAGTGTGTATAAAATCCTGTCAAAGGTTCTAGCAGATAGACTCAAAGGATGTATTCATTCCGTCGTCGGTGAGGTTCAGGCGGCTTTCGTGGGTAAAAGGAGCATCTTGGATGGCGTACTCATTGCTAGCGAAGCGATAAGTTGGTTGAAATCCAAGAAGAGACCGGGGGTAATTGTGAAGTTAGATTTTGAAAAGGCTAATGACAGTATGAATTGGAACTTTTTATTCTCTATGATGACGTTGATGGGTTTCGGGGAGAGATGGATTTCGTGGATGCGAGCATGTGTATCTACAGGTGCATTTTCCGTTTTGGTCAATGGGTCTCCTACGGGGTTGATACGGATGGAGAAGGGCCTAAGTCAAGGAGACCCGTTGTCACCATTTCTTTACATATTAGCTGCAGAGGGATTAAACTGGATGATGACGAAAGCAAAGGAGGCAGGATTTATAAAGGGGTCACAGTTCGGGTCAGGGAGTTTTCGGCTTTCCCACCTTCAATTCGCAGATGACACTATTCTTTTTTGTGAGGATGATATTTTGGAAATTCAGAATGTTAAACTCATTTTGAAATGCTTTGAACTCGCATCAGGTTTACAGGTGAATTTTTCAAAAAGTGCAGTCTGTGGTTTGGGGATCCCGACGAAGAGAACGAAGGAGTTGGCCGACATTTTGAGGTGTCAGGTTCAAAATTTACCATTCAAGTATTTGGGAATTCCGCTTGGCGCCAATCCTAGACTAGTGAAAACTTAGAAGCCTGTTATTGATCGATGCAAGAAGAGATTAGCCACATGGAAATGGAGGTTCCTTTCAATGGCAGGTAGGCTTACTTTGATTAAGTCGGTTTTTAGTTCTCTTCCATTGTATTACATGTCAATATTCAAAATGCCGAAGGGAGTGGAGCGAATTCTGGATAAATTAAGGGCAGGCTTCTTGTGGGGAGATTCTGCTGATAGAAGGAAATTGCATCTGATTCAATGGAAATCGGTGACCCAGAATAAAAGTGACGGTGGGCTAGGGGTTTTAAATTTAAGGGTGATGAATGATTGTTTGCTGCTAAAATGGTTGTGGAGGTTTGCGACTAATCGATCCTCTCCATGGAGGAGACTGATTGGCGAGATTTATCGTTTGGATGGGAAGGTTTGGTTTGCAGCCGATGCGCAATTCAAAGGAGGTATTTCTAGAATGTGGAAAGACATTCTGAACATCAGGAGGAGGTGCCAGACACTAGGGGATTTGTTCGATAAAAATGCGACGTTATGTCCAGGCAAAGATAATCAGATTAGGTTTTGGTTGGATAGATGGGTTGGATGGTGCCCTCTCCGTTTACGTATCCCAAGACTTTTTGCTGCTGTCGACAATGGAAATGTTGTGCTGGCCCAATGTGTGAGGCTATTGGAAGATAGGCGAGAGTGGTGTTTGAAGTTTCGAACGGATTTGCGACCAAGATTGTGTGAACAGCTGGATCTTTTGCTTGCAACGATTGGAAGACCACCCGAGATGTGGGAGGGCGACGACAGGGTGTCCTGGGTTGGTGGAAACTAGAATAGTTTTTCGGTCAAGAATGCATATGAGTGGGTGGTCGGAAATCCAGGTACGCTCGATAATGGATTGGAGATCGTTTAGAGGTCAATCGCTCCGCCTAAAGTTCAGGTGTTTGGATGGATTGTATGGCACGGCCGGGTCAAGACCGCGGTTTGGTTCCAAGAAAAAGGGTTGCAGCTGGATGAGATATCGTGTATATTCTGCAGGAGCGATGAGGAAACCATTGATCATCTTCTACTTCACAATCCTATGTTGTGGATGGTTTGGGCGAGCTGTCTAAGGTGGTGGGGTTTTTGTTGGGTCGTTCCTAAGAATGTGTCTGATTTGTTAAAAAGTTGAAAAGGGTTCATGGTTAGGAAACGCCTTCGATCTTTGTGGGAGGTAATCCCTAGTACAATTTTCTGGTATGTGTGGAAATGCAGAACGAAGCGCGATTTTGCAAGGTGATACCCAGAAGGGAGCAACTAGTGGAGAATATTATTTTCAAGTGTGCTCTGTGGTTTTGCGCAGCCCATAAGAATACTGGTTATAGTATTAATGAGTATGTCTACCATTTGAACTCCATAAGTAGAGGTTGGTAGTGGGTACTGAAGCATTCTATCGAGGGGTACTTTCATTGTGCAGGATAAGTTGTTCTGGAGTTGATATTGGTATAGAGTATCATGTTGTTTTCAGCAACCTTGCTTAGCTGGATTAACGCAGGTCTAGAATGCATGGAGACTGGGCTGATGGTGTCCACCTGCATTAAACGCAATCCTGTGAAACATATGTGAAAGAATCACTTTGACTCTGACTAGTTGCCAATTTATGTTTGCTTTGAACTGATTATTGATAATTGGATATTCACATTGGTTTTCACAGAAGACTCATGCAAAGCGGGTGTACTTTTAAGTCAGGATATGCATCTTATTATAGCTTGGGTGGGTGTTGTATCGGTTGCTATCGTGGCCCTGATGGTCTGATGATGCCGCGGACTGAGGGAGGTGTAAGAGGGAGAGTATACTCGGGGGTCCCAGTTATTAGTTTGATGGATTTCGGGGGAGGCGCCTGCTTGAGTATGGGTGAGCCTTACTGTGATTTTTTATGCGATTGTTACCTTTGTCTGTTTCTTTGCAGGTTGTTTCAGACGATAGGATCACTTTGTGTAATCATCAGGCGATGCTTTGCTGCTGCATTAGTGTGTTTTTTTGTAAGATGAGCGACATCATAGTGAGACGAGAGCCACAAGAGCGAGTGAGTGGTTCTTCTTTTCCTATATTTCTTATTCGCTAACATTTTATGGTGTTATTGGACTTGGCGGCCCTGTCCGATTCCTCCGGTGGGGCTGTAGGGTTCTAGGATTTGTGAGTGGATCTGGTTTAGGAAGTTAGCCACATATATTGAGGAGTGTCTTGTTTTGTTTTAAGTGCCACATTATAGTGAGGAGTGTCTTAGTTTGTTGTGGTTGACTAAGCGATCACTTTGTTCACGAGTTGATTTCCTTAGGTGGGGATTCGGGTTTGTGCGGGTGTGAGTGCAGTTGTGGAGGCGGCCATAGGAGGCCGATCATGCTGAGAATGGGTTCACGGTGAGGGAGTCATAGTAGGGTGAGCTTGTAGGTCTTTACTTTCAGTTGTTCCATGATGGAGTTGGATTTGGGTTTCGAATGTGGGTGTTACGTTGGACGACGGAGCTTTTGCTGTTGTTTCGTTCTGATAGATTCGGGAGGCAACTTGTTCAGCACGTGGTAGATGCCTTGGGTTGCCTCTATGTGTTCCTGTTCACAAGGTTGCCTAAGTTTCTCAAACACTTCATCATTGGTATCTTTGACTCTAGGGAGATTCGATGGGGGTCCTGCGGATCAGTTGGTGTTTTCATTGGCTGCACTGACCGTTCCTGACTGGGTTTCATTTTATGACTTCAGTTTTGATGTACCTATGCATCACTCCCACGGTACTTCGAACCTCCCATATCAGTAGGTTTCATATGATGCCCGTGGTGGATGGTTCAGCATCTGGGGTGTACTTCCACAGCTGGAGTTCGATTACTGAGTGGGCGTGGAGATCACGA
The DNA here is from genome assembly GCA_028571145.1 of Dionaea muscipula. Classification (NCBI taxonomy): domain Eukaryota; kingdom Viridiplantae; phylum Streptophyta; class Magnoliopsida; order Caryophyllales; family Droseraceae; genus Dionaea; species Dionaea muscipula. The sequence continues at coordinate 21,301 of JAOWBR010156221.1, forward strand.
AGCTTTGTTCGGTTTAGTTTCTTCATTTGGTTCTGTACGAAGGTTATCTTGGAGCCTGGGAAGATTTATAGTCGTGATTGGTGCGGTCGGGTGTGGTTCTTTTCTTGTATAGGATTCTGTCTCTCTGTTGTGTTTTGGTAAGGAGACTTTCTGGTTATTTCTTTCGGGTTTGGCGCGCGTAGATGATTAGTTAACCAGATTAGGAGCCAACATAATTGGGTTGCTTCGGGTTAATTTGATACGCTTTGCACTGCCCTACTTTTATTAATGTAATTCTCTCAATTATATTAATAAAATTTTCCTTTACTGATAAAAAAAAAATAAAAATAAAAATAAAAATACACATTATCAATAATAAAATATTCTTTTAAGTTTATTTTATTTTGTTTTTTAAAATACCAAATGGTCTTTGTCTTTGTGAGATCTGAGGTCCTAGAGGTCCTTGTAAGGCAAGTGGGAAGAAGCACATGTATGACAAATGAAAAAAATAGATGGATTTTCCTCTGAACTTATGTCCAAGTTGGATAAAGCATATGTCACCTAAGACATATGCGTGGGAGGTAACGCCTTCGATCTCTGCCGGAGGTAATCCCTTGTACAATTTTCTGGTATGTGTGAAAATGCAGAAACGAAGCGCGATTTTGCAAGGTGATACCTAGATGGGAGCAGCTAGTGGAGAATATTATTTTCAAGTGTGCTCTGTGGTTTTGTGCAGCCCATAAGAATACTGGTTATAGTATTAATGAGTATGTCTACCATTTGAACTCCATAAGTAGAGGTTGGTAGTG
>JAOWBR010156222.1:0-10900 GCA_028571145.1 Dionaea muscipula
AGATCCCAATTAGGTGGCTGGATAATGGGAGCCGTTACCAATGAGTTCTTAAGTTGGTCAAAGGCAGCTTTGCATTCATTGCTGAAAACGAATTTGACATCTTTTTGTAAGAGCTCGCACAGGGGCCTGAAGATTTTCAAGAAATCCTTGATGAATCTTCTGTAGAATCACGCGTGCCCTAAGAAGGAACAGATCTCTTTCTCCTTTGTGGGGTACGACAAGGTCTGTATAAGATCAATCTTTGCCTTATCCACATCCAACCCTCTTGCTGATACTACATGTCCCAGAACGATTCCTTATCGTACCATAAAGTGGCATTTCTCGTAATTCAACACCAAGTTGGTGTCCACGCATCTTTCCAACACTCATTCAAGGTTCATCAGGCACTCGTCGAATGATGTTCCATACGCCGAGACGTCGTCCATAAAGACCTCGATGCTTTTCTCTACCAAATTCGAGAATATACTCATCATACAACGTTGAAATGTTGCTGGTGCATTACACAGCCCAAAGGGCATTCGTCTGTATGCAAAGGTGCCAAACGGGCAGGTAAACGTGATTTTCTCCTGGTCTTCTGGTGCGATTGCGATTTGATTGTACCCAAAGAATCCGTCCAGGAAGCAATAGTGTGATCGACCTGCAAGTCGTTCGAGCACCTGATCCAGAAATGAAAGTGGAAGATGATCTTTTCGGGTAGCCGAGTTCAGCTTTCTGTAGTCTATGCATACTCTCCAACTGTTGGCTACTCGCGTGGCAACTTGTTCGTCCTTCTTATTCTTCACCAATGTGATCCTTGTTTTCTTTGGAACAACCTGAACGGGGCTTATCCATTTGCTGTCTGAAATCGGGTAGATAATGCCCATGTCCAGTAGCTTGATGATCTCCTTCTTTACCACCTCCATCATAGGTGGGTTAAGTCGCCTCTGCATTTGTCAGGAGGGTTTGGCTTCTTCTTCAAGAAGAATACGATGCATGCAGATAGAGGGGTTTAAACCTTTGATATTAGCTACTGTCCAGCCAATCGCCTCCTTATGCTTCTGTAGGATTGGTACCAGCTTCTCTTCTTGGTCTTTTTCGATCTCGTTTGAAACAATTACGAGCAAGGTATTGTTCTGCCCGAGATACAGGTACCTCAAATGAGTTGGCAATTCTTTTAATTCGGGATGCTTGTGAAATGTTGGCTTGGTATAACTCGTTTTCGTTCGTAGCTGCTTCAGATTCGGAGTGTTCAGCAACTCTGGTGAGCAACTCATTCAAGATGTCTTCGTGGCTCATGTCCTCGGTGTAATCGTTCGTCAATTCTGCTTCGTAAACATGGTTCAGTGAAGGTTGTTCTCATGGATGCTTCATTGCGTCGAAGATATTGAATTTGACGAATTCACCGTCAAACTCCAAGGTGATTATTCCGGTGGAAGCATTAATGTTTGTGCGTGATGTCAGAATGAATGGGCGTCCGAGCAGCATATGAACAGCATCCCCCCTCGGGTCGTCGTTCATGTACAAAACATAAAAGTCTAATAGGAACACCAAGGTTCCCACATGAACTAATACGTCTTCGACAGTCCCAATTGGTCGAGTTCTCGTTCGATCAACTAACTGGATGATCATGCCTGTTTCTTGCAAAGGGCCCAACTTCAGAGCTTTGTAGATTGAGTAAGGCATGAGATTTATGGATGCTCCTGAGTCCAGCATAACCTTTGCGAAACGCATGTGTCCAATAGTTCATGGGATCCCGAACATTCCCAGATCCTTACATTTTGGAGGCATTTTCCGCTGGGACCTTCGCTCCCATTCTCACGACCTCACTCTCCTTGTGCTTGCGCTTGTTGGTACAGAGATCCATTAAAAACTTAGCGTACTTGGGGACATGGCGTATGGCTTCCACGAGTGGAATAGTGATCTCGACATTCTTGAATAGCTCGGTAATTTCCCTTTCTTGTTCAACCTTGCGTGATTTCTCGAGACGACTTCGAAAGGGCACGGGTGCTTTATCAGTTGTCTATTTTGGCTTCTCCACATCCGGGTTTTTCTTCTGTTTTTCCACCACAGGGGTGTTCATCCCCTGCGTATCTCTTATGGTCGTGGTCAGCTCTTGTTCCACTACTTCAGACGTAGTGATTTGAGGAGTTTGTACTCGAGCTTCCAATTCTTTCCCGCTTCTCAATTGTATGGCACTGACATTAGCTTTTGGATTCACCTCCGTTTGCGAAGGCAGTCGTCCAGAGCCTTAACTTTCATATTTGTTCATTCTGGTTGCCAGTTGGCTTACTTGAGTTTCCAAATTCTTCATGTCTGTTCTCGTCTCCTGCTGGAACTTCACAGTGTCAGCCTGGAATTGCGCGGAGCTCGCAACCATGGATTTTACCAATTCTTCCAAGGTAGGGCCGGAATCCGCTTGCGGGGTGTTGTTCTGAGGTTGGTTCGCCTGGTAGTTCCTCCGATAACCTCCTGATTGATTGTAACGATTCTGGCTAGAACTGGTGTTCTGCGCGAGTTAAGTATTCTGATTGCCATATCGAAGATTTGGATGTCCGGGATCGTAAGTGCCCGTACTTGCGTTCCACCAACCTCGTGGCTGTCCAGTATAATCTCCTACCGCATTTACTTCTGCCGTTTCAGGGTCTTCATATAGCGTACGACACTCGTCCATTGGATGATCTGTCTCTGAACATAAGCCGCATGCCTTAACTTGGTGGGTCTTCTTGATTTGGTTCATGGCCAATTGCATGACTTGAGAGGTGAGCTCGGATAGTTGTGTCTCCATTTTTGAATTCGAACTCGTACCGACCTCGTTCACCTTCTTCGGTGCTTGCCTACTCACTGCAAACTGCTGAGTGTTGGCCGCCATATTCGCAATCAACTCCTTGGCTTCCTGAGGTGTTTTGTCTGACATGGCACCTCCACAGGCTGCATCCACCAAGCAGCGGTCATAGTTTAGAAGTCCTTCATAGAAATGTTGAACCAGCAGCTCGTCGCTAATTTGATGGTTAGGACAAGTGGCTATGAGCTTCTTAAATCTTTTCCAGTACTCGTAAAGAGATTCCCCATCCTCCTAACGAGCTCCACAAATTGCTTTACGAGTTGTTGCAGCTCGGGTAGCAGGAAAATAACGAGATAGAAAAATCGTTTGCATTTGCTGCCTCATGTTCACAGTTCCCGAGGGCAAGTAATAGAACCATTCTTTTGCTGAATCCTCGAAGGAAAATGGGAAGGCTCTCAATTTAACTTGATCCTCTTTCACCCCTTAAGGTCTGAACGAAGAGCATGCGATGTGAAAATCTTTCAGATGCTTATACGGGTCCTCCCCCGATAGTCCATGATATTTAGGGAGCAGGTGAATGAGACCCGACTTTAATTCGAAGTTGACATTCAGCTCTGGATGGTCGATGCACAATGGCTGCATGATTGCTGTAGGCTAAGCCAGTTGCTTCACGTCCGGTTGTTGTTCTCAGCTTCCGCCATTTGCACTCGTTCTTCCTGTTCCTGAAGTGATTCTTCAGACTCGGACCTTGATTCCTCCGACTCGTATTCAGGTGGTACGGATGAGCTCGTACTAGCAGAGAATCTGTCCTGAAAAAGATTAGTGGTCAGTTCAACGTGTTGAAAAAGTGCTTCCTATTCTAGAATACGTGCGTGATTTCTGGTGATTCTTCCGTCAAAACTCATGCACACAAAGAAGCGTTATCAAGGTAGCACAAAACAAAATGAACTCAGGAGAAGAGAAATAAAACTCATTAGCAATGGAAATTTCTCCCTGGAAAAGGCGCCAAAATTTTACCGGCACCGAACCCGTTGTAAAAAGAAAGGCATCGGGTCAAAGATAAAATTTAAATCCCTGGCTTGAACTACAACTAAGTAGCAAATGGCAAGCTCGAGTGTCGAACCACAGAGAGAAATGGTTGCTAATATGTCTTAATTATGTCTTCGCTTTAGTTCACGGAGAAATGATAACGTAAGAATGTGGGGGTTTTGGGTATTAGCGTAACTGATGATGACAAAAATAAGAATAGTAAAAAATGCGCTTATGCAATGGTTTTAAAAGTAGAAATGTGAAACTTCATCAACAACGTACTATACTCAGCCTAAGCAATGGATAAGCACACATCATCGGCAGAGGTCTTTCGATTCTTGGCATTGAATAGGTAAGGCTTGGTCTGCTCTTACCAATCGTGTGTCGCAGTGTTAAGGAGTTCAGGGATTCGGTCACCACTGAGTTTATCCTTTCTCACTCAAAAGTTCATGTGGGTTACAGCACTAATGAGTAAATGCATTCAAATAAACACCGAACCGAATTGAATCCTAAGGACTAGTGAAGTCAGACTGTTGGACCCAACCTGGAAGTTTTGCCTGAGACACACAGGTGTCTAACAACTCATCCAGGAGCACCACATTTGGAGCGCCTCCAATGTCAGAGACGAATAAACTAAATTGAACACACTGAGAGGGAATAAAATCAAAACTCAGGACAGCAAAACAATCAACTCTCAAGATTCTTCTTCCTCGGTGCTAAACAGTACCCGAGTTGTCATCGGTTCAACAAAAATGCTCAAATAAAATGATTAACTACAGAGAACAGGGGAGAGTAGAAGGGAATCGGTCACCACGTCTTCCTCCTTCTTTTAGCGTAGTGAATCGATGGGTTCTTATGTTAACCCAAAAGAGTCTTACCTCTGATTCTTCTACTCTATGGTGGAAGTTAATTAAAACCCAAGTAGAGAAGAGAAGAAAAACAGAGACTCAAGTTGCTATTAATTTCATTGTTCTCAAAGTGATAAAAATGGATGAAGGATGCAATGCAATAGACAAAAGGAAAAGGGTTATCTCTTTTGCTAAAGAATTCCTTACAAATAGTCTAGGTCTTCACAGACCCTTTTCATGAATTACAAGGGTCTCTATTTATAGGCAGAGCTAAATAGCTAAGGTGCTGAGCCGCTGCGCCTCTGGGTGAAATTCACAAATCAAATGGTCCCCTTTGGAATGACGCGTGTCCCCTGCCATTCTGATTTCCGTAGGGAATATTTGCAGAGTGGGACCCATTCTGTTACAAAGAATTATCTGGAATTGTCATCAAAGGGTGATGGTTCAGTCTTTGCTTTCTTCGGACGAATTACGCGTAGAAGTTTTGAACCGCATAGAGGTTCAAAAGGCTAGGATGGCGCGGTATTATAATAAGAAGGTTGTGGCCAAGTCGTTCGTCTAAGGGGAATTGGTGTGGAAAGTACGTTTTCCCTTGGACGCCCGTGATCCTATGTACGGGAAGTGGTCCACAAATTGGGAGGAGCCATTTGTGGTGGATTCGGTCCTCCCTAATGGGGCGTGCCATTTGAAGGACTTAGAGGGTCAATTACACTGTAGGGCGATCAATGGCCTGTATCTAAAAAAGTACATCCCATCGATGTGGGACTCTGAAAGGCTATGATCGACCTTAAGTGCAAGTTGGACGAATTACATCCAACTTTAGGCTAGCGTTACGTCTAAGTATCATTGGACGAAAAGCAGATATATATATATATATATATATAAAGAGATTGTAGCAAGTAAGGATAGAGTACGAGGATAAATTATGAATATTACATATGACTATTGGAGTTTAAAAACTCAACAGTTTGTTACTTAATCCTTTCCCATTCCGCATCTAGACGGGCATCCTCTGCGCCCAACCTCTCCTCTTCGGCCAGGCAATCAAATTGAATGGCCTCACTGTAGTCCCTGACTACGGCCTCTAATTTGTCTGCACTATTAGCCAAAGCCTTTGTCTTGGCCGCAACCCTCGCCCTGTGGTCAGCCAGATCGTGCTGGAGCTTTGCTATTTTCTCCTCTAGAGAGCTCACGTGTGATTCCTCTATGGTCAGCTCCATCACGATCTCCTCAATTTGCTTTTGTGTCCCTTCGGCCTCCTCCTTCAGTTTCAGTTGGCGTGTCAGGGCGACCTTGTTCGACCTTCGTCTAGATTTGAGAATCCTAAGTTCAACTATGAGAAGATGGGTCTCTCGTATGTACTGCTGAACTTGGGCCATGGCCGGGATTGGAATGTTAAGCGCACCTTGGGTTCTCTCCGCCAAAGTACTAGCAGTGTTGAGTCGTGTCTCTCCTAGGGGCGACAAAGCCTTAGTGCGGCCAAGTTCCAAAAACACCTTGAGTTGTCCGGCCGCCTCTAGAAGATCAGCTGCCCCTGTGGGCTCCTCAGGAGCCGCTTGTTGCACGATGGGTGATGGTTGAGCGGTAATGGCTGTGAGAGCGGCGAGGAGGCGTTGAACGCGCTTGTAACCCCCTAAACAGGGTATTACTGGCGATAACTCGTAAGGTGACTCACGAGTCATTGAAGTCGGATGAAAATCATGCAAGATACCAAAGCAGTTCAATATCGAGGAAATGAGACAACAACCATCATGCATGAGAAGCTAACATACATGAAAAATACATAACAATTGTCCATCAGTCCCACAACGAGGAAAACATAAATCCAACATGTACATCATACATAAAACGAGATCAGAGTAGCACAATGTCATGAACATGCAGCGGAGAACAACAATAATGTAAATCCTTTGAGGCGTCACCGCTCCCCGTCGCATTCGTCTATAAATCACTGATCAAGACCTGTCAAAAAAGACAGGGGTAAAATCCGTCAGCTAGTGATAGCTGGTGAGATGAAATACGGTATAAGGTAAATGAACAAAACATGCAAGTCATACGTACTCAAATCATGCATCATTCGAATCCAAAAGCTCTTTAAAACAATCTACGGACCATGGCAATAATGGATATATCAAAACAAAATGCCATAAACCAATGCTCACATTAACCCAAGGTACCCCAGCAACACCTACATAATATACATCCCGGTATGGCATCACCGCGAACATGTAACATTATGAGGTTCCACCCTAGTACCCCCATCGCGAACGGAAGGACTTCAGGACGTTGTGACACCCGAAGGTGGGCTTAGCTTCCACACAGGGAAGAAATCCAAGGACTTGAAATCCAAATCCATATTCCATGTCCAAAACTCAATAGGCATACAAGCCCCAATATAAATCAATGGAATTCATTATCTCAACATAAATGGTTTTCCAACAAAACCATACCATATGTCAAACATATGAAAAAAACGAGAAATACCGGCCATTCACGTACCAATGTTCGTACATCAACTCACCTGAGCAATGAACGATTAAACCTCAAAAGAAGTCTAGTCAACCAAGCACTAGCCGCTCAACAACGGTCCCTGATACAAATGATGGACAAGAATCTCAAGATACAATCACCGGCCTTAAACAAATCAAACAACACTCTAAACAACCTCAATCATCTCAATCTAACTCTCAAAGAACTCCCAAGACAGTCTAGGGTCGATCCCAAACCTCCCCGAAATGATCTCACATGATGAAACCTAAAGGAAAACAAATGGGCTGCAGCAGCTAGCAACGGACGTCCGTACGGATGTCCGTGAGGCCAGCAGTGATCCACACAGAGAGCGTGACAGACGTCCGTGGCACGTTTTCTGCAGAACCTGTACAAATCTAAAACATGAACTAAACCACAAATCAACCAAACTCGAACCAAACTTCTCCGAAAAACATTCAACCAATCACAAATCATGGAATCAAGCAAATTAAGCCTTCCAAATACTCTAATCACATGCTAAACTCAAAATCATCAATACCAAAACTAAAACAAGGAAATCCACCTAAAACCAAACATCAACCATGAATCGTATGAAAACTAATCCTAAACTCAACATCAACACATCATACAAGTCCCAAATCACATAACAAACCATGACAAAACCCTCACCATCACCAAATGCATGCCAAACCCAACATGACACTCTCAAAAATCCATCCAAGCTCATGAAACTAAAGAGAACCATAAACAAACCAAAAGATCACCTTTAAATCAAGAAGTGTGTGAGTTCCAATGCTCCCCAATGAGGTCAAGAAGAATTCCTAACCAAGAGCAAGCTTGAACCGTGCGAAACCTCAAGGGAAAATGGTGAATGTCCTCCTTCTTCTTCTTCCTTCTCTTCTCTTCCTTTCCTTTCTTTTATTCTCTTCTTTCCCTTGCTCTTGAACGCACGGAGGCAAAAATGGGGCTGGTATTTTGCCTTCCAACCACAAGCCAACAACTCATAATACCACTCATACACTCCTCCCCCCTCCTCATTAAATGCCATGCGACAAAAGTCCAATAAAGTGGCTATACTCTAATCCTCAAATCACGCGTGTACACTAATCCTAAACGTCTCAAACTCACCATCAAAAATCATGAAATAAAATCACGGTCAAAACGAACCCAAATTCGAAATCTCGAAAAACCGTCAAATAACGACCCGTCAAATCCCGAAAAATTGGTGCAACCCAAACACGGCAATATGGTACTGGTTGGTCTCATCTCATCATGCCGTTCGTGCCAGTATGTTCAAAATGTTCGTACGACAAGCGATGCAAAAAGAAGTAAAATGGCTAAATGAAAACCCGAGGGTACTATTCACGTAAAACACTATTCACCGAAAAATGAAAAATCTCCAACATGCATAATCAAACATAAATAGGAATAAATCAACATAAAATAATCATAAAAATATGGTGTATAACATTCTACCCCCCATAAAAAGATCTTGTCCCCGAGATCAGAAAATCAAAGATATACCTCAAGAGAAAAGATGTGGATATCTCTCACGAATCTCCTCCTCACGCTCCCACGTGGCATCCTCCACCGCGTGGTTGCGCCAAAGAACCTTCACGAGCGAAACAGACTTGCTCCTCAAAGTCTTCACTCTAGAATCCAGAATCTCCACCGGCTGCTCCTCGTAGGTCAAGTCCTCCTGAACCCTCAGCGTCTCAAGATCAATCACGTGTGTCGGACTGTACACGTACTTCCTCAACATCGAAACATAAAATACATTGTGCACATCCTCAAGACTAGGAGGCAAGGAAACTCTATAGGAGACAGCTCCTACTCAATCCAAAATTTCAAATGGTCCGATGAATCGGGGGCTAAACTTCCCCTTCTTCCCGAACCTGATCACTCCTTTCCAAGGAGAATCCCGCAAGAATACCATGTCACCAACCTCAAACTCCAAGTCTCTCCGTCGTCGATCTGCATAGCTCCTCCATCTACTCTGAGCTATCAACAAACGATCCCGAATCACTGAAATCCTCTGGCTAGCCTCCTCAGCAAGCTCTGGTCCTAACATCTGCCTCTCTCCAACCTCGAACCAACAAACCGGAGATCTACGTCTCCTACCATACAATGCCTCGTAAGGTGTAACTCCAGTACTCGAGTGAGTACTGTTGTTGTACACAAACTCAACCAATGGCAGCAGATCATCCCAACTCCCTTTCCACTTAAGGGAGCAAGATCTCAACATGTCCTCCAACGTCTGAATAGTCCTCTCGGACTATTCATCCATCTGAGGATGATACGCCATGCTAAAACAGAGCCTAGTCCCAAAAGCCTTGTGCAAGGCACCCCAAAACTTGGAAATAAACATCGGATCTCTGTCAGAAACTATGGAAATCGGTGATCCATGAAGTCTAATGATCTCGGCAAGGTACAATCGAGCCAACTGGTCCAAAGAAAATGTCATCCAAATCGCCAAGAAATAAGCAGACTTCGTGAGTCTGTCAACTATCCCCCAAACGCCATCATGTCCTCTTCGAGTCAATGGCAAACCCGAAACAAAATCCATGGTCACGTGCTTCCATTTCCGCTCACGAATGGGCAGCGGCTGAAGTCTACCAACTGGTCGTTGGTGCTCAATCTTGACCTGCTGATAGGTTAAACATCTAGAAACAGACTCAACAATGGTCCTCTTCATCCCCGTCCACCAAAAATGCTCTCTCAAATCTCTATTCATCTTGGTACTGCCCGGATGGACAGAGCACCAAGAACAATGAGCCTCAGTCATCAACTCCTCTCGCAAAACAGAGTCATCAGGAACACAAACACGTCCTCTAAATCTCAACAAGCCATCAGAAACTACAAAATCAGAATCAACTCCATCAACCATTCCCGACACAATCCTCTGACACTCAACATCAATCATCTGTGCATCTCTAATGCGGTCAAGCAATGTCGGTCTCACTACTAACTGTGAAACCAAAGCTCCAATGTCGCCTCTCACAGGCTCAATCTCCAGCCTCTCAAGGTCTCTAATCAGCTTAGGCTGTAAAGTCAGACATGAAGAAACTAAGCCGGTCCTCCTACTCAAAGCGTCAGCCACAACATTGGCTTTCTCTGGATGGTACTGGATAGTCAAGTCATAATCTTTGAGCAACTTTAACCAACGCCTCTATCTCAGATTCAACTCCTTCTGAGTGAAAATGTACCTCAAACTCTAATGATCCGTGAAGATCTCTCAATGAACTTCATAGAGATAATGTCTCCAAAGCTTCAAAGCAAAAACAATTGCAGCCAACTCTAAATCATGGATGGGGTAGTTCGTCTCATGAATTCTCAACTGAAGGGAAGCAGAATCAATGACTTTCCCGTGCTGCATGTGGATACAACCCAAACCCTACAATGATACATCACTATAGATGACAAATCCCTCATCTCTAGAAGGCAAAGAAAGAACAGGTGCCGAAGTCAATGTCCTCTTGAGCTCTAGAAAACTGCGCTCACAATCATCAGGCAGTCAAACCTCACTGCCTTCCTAGTGAGGCGCGTGAGTGGCAAAGCAATGGCAGAAAATCCCTCAATGAAATGCCGGTAGTAACCGGCCAAACCCAGAAAGCTCCGAACCTCTCCCACAGTCGAAGGTCTTGGCTAAATCTCCACGGCCTCCACCTTCCTCCTATCCACAGACACTCCATGTCTATCAATCACATGACCCAGAAATGAAACATTGTCCAACCAAAACTCACACTTTGACAACTTGGCATACAACTATCTA
>JAOWBR010156243.1:0-12823 GCA_028571145.1 Dionaea muscipula
TCTCTAACTTCGCAGTCCGAACTACGTTCGCACTACGAAGTTGGGAGACTGATGATATAGGGGGATTTTTCCCTTTAGACACGTGGCCAAAAGGTCCGAGATTGGACCGTCCGGCCTGACCCGACTGAACCCGATCCCCCAGTCAAACCATGGTCAAACTCGGTCAACCCCGGTCAACTCCAGTCAAACTACGGTCTAACCCAGTCAAACCCGATCGAACCCATTTTGGATGATTCCCCATCTCGCCACGAGCACGTGGGCACAAATCGTTCGCCAATCGAAGCTTAAACGGGCTTCCCGAAGTTCCCAGTGCAAAACCACCCAAGATGCCCTGCCCGGGATTCTTGCCCGGGTGCCCTGCCTGGGCCCCTTGACTCGGGTGCCTTGCCCGGCTGCCCTGCCCGGGTGCCTTTCCCGGCAGCCTTTCCTGGGTGCCTTACTCGACCTTCTTTCTGCTCCCATGCTTATAAATAGGCCTCCACCCCTTCATTTCTCAGGACTTCACTTCCACTCTCCCGCGACTTACCAGGCCTTGCCCGGAGCACCCCCCTCCTCTGCCTGCTCGGGACTCCTGCCCGGGAGCCCTGTCCGAGTGCCTTGCCCGGGTCATCCTCTTGCCTTGCCCGGGTACCCTGCCCGGGCCATCCCCTTTGCTTTGCCCGGGCCACCCTCTTGCCTTGCCCGGGTTCCCTGCCCGGGCCTCCCTCTTGCCTTGCCCGGGTGCCCTGCCCGGGCCATCCCCTTGCCTACCTAGGCTACTGCCTGCCCGGCCATCCTTGGCCATTTCCTGACTCAGCCTTACCTTCCCTCGGCAGTACGCGAACACCCGCTTGGAAATTCTCCTTCTTTCTCTCATTCCTGCATCTCCCGGTTCTCCTCGTACGCAGGAGCTACCGGTCATTTTAGACACTTGCTGACTTAAGCATCGGAGCGGTCTCCCCGATGTCACACCCTGGGGTACCCTCTGACCTGTTTGCTTTTTTCTCTCAGGTTCAGGCCTTTCCCCAGGTCCTCTTCTCCTTGGAGCGGGTCGAAGTCACCTCCGGATCACCTTTCACTCCTCCCCCGAGCCGACCGGGTCCACTCCGCCGGCCGGAGCCGCCTTATCCCGATTGGATCGGGACTTTGATGATCGCCTCTGGCGGGTCCTAGGTGCTGACCGCCCCCGGGATTTTTTCAGGAGTATCAGTTTTCTCATCTCCCTTTGGTTGACCGATTCTCGGGCTTGTTTTTTTTTCTGTTTGTTTCCGCTGCGTGGGTGACGTCACATTCGTGTGGCGCTCCCGACGTCGTTTGTCACAATAAGTGGTATCAGAGCGGCTTTGGGGTTTTGGGAATTAGATCTGGGGTTCAGGCGAGTCTAGGGTTTTGGGTTCTTGTTTTTTGGGTTACCCTTTTGGCTGTGGGATTTTTCTAGTTGTCTTGGGATTTTCTGGGTTTGCCGTGGGTGTTTTCAGATTCAGATCTGGTTTGCTGAGATTGATTCTGATGGTGTCATCGAAGTATATCATTGATCGATTCACCGGGAAAGAGGATTTTGCTTTGTGGAAGATCCAGATGCATTTGGTTTTGGTAAAGTGTAGGGTTGTGCCCCGCGGTTACTCCTGCTGCAGGGGTGGATAAGACCGTGACGACGTTTGTTTTTATGGATCAGCAAACGTTGGCTACTATACGCCTGACTCCGTCCAATGATGTGCTGAGGCGTGTGTAAGATAAGGGGACAGCGAAGTTGCTATGAAAGAAACTGGAGGAGACTTATATGGATAAGTCCATCTAAAGCAAAATGTATTTGTTGATGCAGCTTTTCAGGGTTGAGATGAAGCAGGGTGAGACCATGCAAGTTTATGTGGACCGATTCAACCATGCTATAAGGAGTCTGACGAATACTGGCTTCCAGTTGGACGATGAGATGAAGGTGGCTCTTTTGCTGGCGAGGTTGGCTTCTGCTTACTCTCTGATTCGGGATTAGATTTTGCATAGTATGCAGACGACCAACTACAAGAAGATTATGGAGCAGTTGATTTCTAGGGATATCGTCACGAAAGTAATTGAGGAAGATTTTTCGTCATCACAGTCTGGTGCAGATCAGGGCCTGTATGCTTGAGGTAGGGAGATAGAGTATGATCATAACAACCGCGGGAGTGACAGGGGCTGTGGATCGGGGTGCTCCAGTTCTAGGCCTCGACAAGATATGAGCAAGGTACGCTGTTTTTATTGTAAAAATTTTGTGGATATGAAATTTGAGTATCCAGTCCTTGAGGAGAGACTCCTTTAGAGGAAGGAGTAAAGTTGAATACAACCTCCGACCAGGTTCCAGTTGACAAGGGACGATATCAAAGGTTAGTAGGACGGTTGATGTATTTGGCTCATACACGTCCTCATCTGGCACATGCCTTGGAAGTTTTGAGTCAGTTTATGCATGAACCAAAGGAGCAACATATGCATGCTGTCATGAGAATATTGAGATATCTAAAGGGAAGTCACGGAAAAGGCATTATGTTCAAGAACAACGGCCATCTTTGTGTGGAAGGATACACAGATGCAGATTGGGCCGGCTCTGTGGATGATAGGCGATCGACTTTAGGTTACTTTACCTTCGTAGGAGGCAATCTGGTTACCTAGAGGAGTAAAAAACAAAATGTGGTGGCACGGTCTAGTGCTAAGGCATAATATCGTGGGATGACATTGGGTGTATGTGAGCTTTTGTGGATCCAGAACTTAATGAATGATTTAGGCTATCCTTGCCCTCAACCAATGAAACTATTTTGTGATAACAAGGCGGCTCGAGATATTGCACAAAATCCAGTTCAGCACGATTGAACCAAGCATGTTGAAGTAGATCGTTTCTTCATTAAAGAAAAGCTCGAAGACAGGATAATTGAAGTACCACCCATTAGGTCAGAAGACCAAATATCCTCACAAAGGCAGTGTCTAGACATGCGTTACCGTCGGTGTTGTCCATGTTGGCGATGTGTGATGTATATGTCCTAACTTGAGGGGGAGTGTTGTCTTGGAATTTGTTGACTTCATGATATGAGTGATGATTTACAAACAATGTTTCTCATGTGTGTACTTGTGTGAATGAGCTTATTGATTGATTGATGATTAGTTGATGTGGATGTATTGAATGTTATATTTGATATTTGAATCAGACAGAACAAGGTAGGGAACAGTCTGTGTTGTTATGCTCTATCTAACCGGATAGAAAAATACAAGAAACAAGGCGTGTGGGTGTTGAGTGAATCATGTCACATGGATTGATCCAGATTATATTATTGGGTATATTTCTTTTTTCTCTAAATATCATTTTAATCGAGTTAAGTGGGATTATTTTAATGTGGGATAAATTAATCTATTTGTTAGGAGATTTATTTTAAATGGTTTTCCACTTAATAAGATTATTTTAATTAGAGAAAAAATTGATTTGATCTTATCCACTTACAAAATCTGATTATTTATTTTTTCTTCCTTAGATTTAATTTATTTTAAATCAAGGGATTAAGAAGATAATCACCAGATTGTTCACTTAACCTTTCACTCGGCTAAAGCTACAAATAGAAAACAAAATCCCATGAAAATAGGAGGGGATATTTATCCCTTCCAAGGATGAAAATAATTCAGGAAAAAGAATTATTGTTGAACGTGGGAATTTGCTGCTAAAGAAGGGGAAGACTTGCGCCAAAATCCACTCCATGCTGATCTTCAGTTGGCGGGTAGAAGACCATCATTCCCTCCATGTATATAACCGAGCATTTGGTGGGAAGTTAAAGGGCGCCTCCAAGAAAGAAAGAAGAGTCCATTTGAGAGCTTTGTTCATCGATCCATACTGTGTGCAAGGATTCTAGTGAGTTCATTGTAAAGTATCAAGAGAGGTCACAACTGTTGTTGATCACCATCGAAGAAGAAGAAGAAGAAGGAGCTGATTTTTGAAGATACAGGAGAACGTTCCCACACACGTTCTATCCAACTGGTTTGATTATTTTACCTCATCCGCTTATTGTAAGAAGCATTGTCCAAGGTACTTGTTTACTGTTTTGATCATTGTACTTAACTTCACTCTTGAGTTAGAGTGAAGGGGAGCAATAGGTAGAGTCACCTATTGGGGTTAGGCTTTGAGTTAAGCCTAAGGGGTTAGTGATTATGACTTAGGGAAAGTGTAATCAAAAAGAGGTTAGTGGTTACGACCTTAAGCGTAATCAACATTTGCTCGTGATAGTGCATTGGAGTTTAAATCCTATTGAGGTGTAAGTCGTGGTCTTTTCCTCTCTTTGAGTAAGAGGGGTTTCCACGTAAAAATCTTGTGTGTTGACTTTTATTCCGCATTTTCATTTAACACAAGAATCTGTCATGTGGAGAACTTGTCAGGGAACAACCAGCTGATTGCATGTTTATTGACTGTTTAACTTAAAGTAGGAAACAAGTAAAGGAACAGTGACCTTTCTAATTTTAAATTAAGTTGTCATTTGCTTTAAATTTTTAAAAAAGGCTCAATTAACCTCCCCCTCTTGAGCTTGTTGCTACACTCATCTTAGCTAACAGATTCGTTCCATCTGCTGCTAAACCGACTGATCTCTTCACAAAGGGTTTATGCTCTCCTCATGGTATGTTTTTGTGTAGCAGCTTGCTCCTTGGTACCCAGCATCAAGCTAAGGGAGGGTGTTAAAAGGGTTTCTGCGATTGTGAATAGGCTTTATAAGAGCATCCTTATTGGTGCTTGAGGTGTTTTGAGTTTTTTAGAGTAAGAATAATGAGTGTATTGTGTAATGATTATTTGAGTGTGGATAAAAAAATAGAAGGTGAATAGTGAGAGTATTGTATAATAATTGGAGTGAAAAACTCAAAAGCAAACTCAAAATGTTGAGTTTGTGGTTAAGGTGAGAGAAAATTTGAAGATTTTTAGAGTGTGAATAGTGAGAATATTGTGTAATGATTGTTTGAGTGTGGTTGAAAAAATAGAGGGTGAATAGTGAGAGACATATTTTTTTGTATCATTACGGATGCTCTAATAATTGTGTAGTTTGGGTATTGTAGGACCACTATGAAAGAAACACTACACGACTATAATAAACAAGAAAGAAAAGAGGGAAAAAATAGATTCTTTTCGAAATGGAGAGAGGCTCAAGGACTCTAATTCTCTTCTTACATTTTCTTTCGTGTTTTGTTTTGGATAATTCCAGGTTCTATTTTTAAGGGTAGCTAGGTAGATTGGGATCAAATTGTCTATAGCAATTAAATGTTGAATGGCCTAGCGATTGCTCCTCAATCGCTCCACTCAACATACCCCATCGTCTCACTAAGTTGATTGTGTATAGAATTAGCTGTTTTCATGGAGGACTTCTTCTTCGTTTATCTCTTGTTTAAAGTCTTTTGGTATTGTTTTAAAACATCCAATACCAAATTTCTCATGCTTATAGTTGACGATATTGAAGAATTTGGGTCAAAATATCATATGTTGTAGTTGGTTTACTTGCACCATTTAAGCTTAATTGAATTCACAGACGTACCATGTACGTACACATCGTCAACCAACTAAAATAATAAAAAAATAATTTGATCTTATTCTTACCCGATGAGTCAACCAAAAGAACTCGAGAATCAAAATCTCATTGACTATGTTCGCGAAATTCTTTTGCTAACAAATCTAGCTGAAAGACCAGCAAGAAATAAGTTTTCGTTTACACAGCTTTTCAACTTGTTTCAAGTTGAAAGATTATGCATTAGTTATCGTTTAAAAGATTTTTCAAGCAAGGGGATGTAGCTCATATGGTAGAGCGCTCGCTTTGCATGCGAGAGGCACAGGGTTCGATTCCCTGCATCTCCAATTTTATGATTTTGGTACATTTTGTTTACTATTAAAAACCTATGCGGGAGTAAAAGTTGGAATATATAGCTCTATGGTAAAGCACTTGTTCTACTTGTGAGGGGCATGAGGTTCAATTCCCCACACCTTTCATGTTTTTTAATGTGATTTATACATTTTGAGTTTGACTAGCAAAAGTGAGAAACTCAATGCCAAGGAGCACCTTCTTATTAAAATAGTTTGGTTATATGATTTTGTCCACTAGGCATTCATTTAATTCACAAATGTGATAAACTTGTATGTGATGGCTTGTCCAAGTGGTGGTATATGTGAATCCTCATTATATTGGTTTCGAGTTTGATACTTTCCCACTCTCCTTTCCCTCAAAAAATATGATTAAAAGAAAAAAAAAAGTGATACATCTCAAATTCTAAATGATAATGGCATTAATCATTTTCACATTCTCTAACCTTAATCCTACAAAAATTTTTTCTTTTTGCTTTAGTCCCATTACATTTTAAGTTTTTATTTTTGCATTAGTCTTCTTTTTGCATTAGTATACATTAATCTTCTTTTTACATCTTGAGTTTTTCTTTTTTCAGTAGTCTGCACTAGTCTTCTTAATTTTTGCTTAAAAAAAAAACTAGTATCGTAAAAAAAAGCTCTTTTTTTTAATATTAAATTTTTAATAAAAGTTGTATAATATTATAGTCAAATTTTTAATTTTTTAGACGATCCAAATAAGACTATTATTGATATTTTTATTTTATAATTTTTATTTTATTATTTTATTGATTTTTTTAAAAAGTTTATAACGTATATTTTTAATGATTTAAATGAATAAAGTGTTCATCGTACTAAAGCACGGATAATCCCTAGTGTATATATTATATATAACAATGGAGAAGTTACCAACTGTACGCTTAATTTGCATAACGTCGTTTTCTATTTTTATATTGATTTTTTTATTTAGTATTCAAACAATTTAATAATTATAATATAAGAATATTTAAAACAATAAATATAAACAATAGCCACACGTAAGAACTCCTGGAAGGAATAAGAATTTGGATGATTCGATCTATTTCCATCACCATTTTTCTTTATCAGTAAAAGAAAATATATTGATAGAATCTTTGATTACATCAATATAGAGAGAAAGAACAGAGTCCCTAAAATCTCAGGTGAGAAAAAATCAACCAAAAAGAATTGTTGATTACTTGGACCACCATAATTTAAGAATGAATAAAAATATCTCTATATTAAATGATGGAAAATCATATCTAAATAAAAGTCAAAACTTTCGGTCTCAATTTCCGAAATATTGTGACAACGATGACTGAATTGTTTAATTATGTCATCTTGACTCAAATATCAACCGACTAAAATAATATCGATTATATTGACCGAAACATTTTACTTTTTTTAACCGAAGTGTTTCGACCTAAATGACTGAAGTATGTTAGAGATAATTTTGTATTTTTATAGGATGGTTTAAATGATAATGAGAAATTTACATGATATAAATGTGACAGCGTATATATATAAATAATATGACGACATGCATATTTTTAATGGTGGAAATAGAATCGCCCTAAGAATGTGTTGTAACGGTTCATTCGTTGTCAATCTGGAATAGCTTTGAGTTGTTGGGAAAGATGTTCCTTTATTTTTGATCTTCAGTTTTGGTTCAACTATCAATCATGATTTAGCTTCTAATGAATCCGAAGACATTGAACTCTCCGGTTCGTTCAATATGTATTTTTTTTTTATCAGTAAAAAATTTCTTATATAGATATAAATGAGGATATTACATCAATAAAGTAGGTCAGTGCAAAACCGTATTAAATTAACTCGAAGTAGCCTAACTATGTTGGAACTTGGAATGGGTTAACTAATCATCTACGAGCACCGAGCCCAAAAATAAGAAAAGACCGAAGGAGGAGATCCCCTAATAATCATAGCAACCTCAAGTTAAAAGTAAGCAACCAACACTGCAGCAATGTACAAAGACATCCACATCCAAGTCAGCGATCAAAAAGTATGTTGTGAACTGCAGCCAGCATCAGGACAACAATTAGCAGGCCCCTCCCTGATTCATGTATCAGAACAGCTAGCTAACTCCTCCTAGCTATAGCAGCACAAAAAATATCAAACTGATCAGTGTAAAGACCAGGATCGCCAATGCTGGGCAACAAATCAAAGCTTCAACGATCAAGACACAGAAGAGCAAAGGCCACGCAAGCAGATAGAAACCAACTAGTATATCAACCAGTCCCAACCAGGGTCTTCCTTTACACAGGAACCCCACAATCATCTCCCCCTTCCAGGTTAGTCAGCTGCATCAGGAAGCAAAATTTCTAAAACAAGCCCGATCCAAAGATCCATGCTACTTTTCGGCTGTGAAAAAAACAAGGTAAGACAACGTTCCGCCACCAAACCAAGATCCAGTTATGTCTCTGTTGGGTATTGATAACCCAACTGAAAGGGGAGGAGGCAGTCGTTCAAGAAAGAGAGCCAGTCGTTGAGAATGAAAGAGCTGTATTATTCTGTTCAAGAATCTATTGGTTAGTTACAACCGTAGAGTATATCCCCTTTCATACAGCCTGTCAACTATATCACAAGCCACTACAAATTCTCTACAACTATATCAGAAGCTATATTATGATCCACTATATTTAGCTCCTAATTTCATAGCTAATATTAAAACTATTAAAACCACTACAAATTCTCTACAGTTTCTGTCGCAGCATCGAAGGATCGATTCTTGTAAGCAGAAAATCCAGAAACTGTGTTGAATGTAACCAACGAAAATGGGTTGCTGTAATCTCAATCAGCAGATCAGAAGATAATAGAGGAAGAAGAGAATGATCCCTGTGGAACAAAATACCACACAAACAAAAAGAATAGAGAATAAGGCTAAAGCCAACGGGTTACCGTTGTGCCCATAAGAACCTTTACGCCGCCCTACCGTCTCTGGTTAGTGCACGGGACTTCAAAGACGTAGGTCCTCCCAGGGTACGATAGCTCTCTGCCTTGTTGCATTGAAACGGAAGAAAAATCGAAAATCGGGTCGGGTTCGAAACCCGAGCCTGACCGAACGGCGGCGGCGCGCGCGTATGGTGAGCATGCGTCCTGTGCTTCTCACAAAATCCTAGTGCCCCTTGGGGCCCAATCCAATGGTGAAGCATGAATTATAAAAGCAGTCAAGCTATATTCCTCACCACCAATGTGGAATACACTCACTTTATTTTCTTCACAGTTTTTCAACTTCAAAGAGCATACTTTAACTACCAATTTTCATTCACTAGGAAATAGTTTTCACATACCGTTTTTACGGGATTACTCTCCTCGTTACTAAATACGGGTCACAACCCAAAAACTTGATTTTCAATATTTGGGTCCCATTTATTTATGACCTCAAAGTTGGTCATAAATATGTTTAAAAAACCATATTTCCAACATATTTATTTTAACACTCATATGAAGCTATCGTCGCCGCTTTTGATCCCGTCGACTCCGTCTTTGCCAGTTTCTTTCCCACGTTAAGGGAACCTCTACCCTACGCAATTCTAATTGATTGGAATATAAAACTGGCCAACTAATCCGTTTGATTGTTTTGGAAAAGATAACCACGAGCACAGTCAGCCCGCCAAAATTCTTTCCACTCAAAATAGCAACATCATTTATGAAATGGACAACTCTGTTCCGCTGTTTTACAAAGAAAAAAAAAAAACAAGAGAAAAAGAACTCTTATAATATTGGTCGGCCATCTTCTACTTATTGCATTGTATACTTGAGATTTTTTTTTCATATGTGGACGAGATATGGACCCAATTAAAGGCGTAAATGATATCATATAATTCGAGTTCGGTTCGTGATTTAATTTGAAGAAAATTTAAAAAAGCCAACTTAAGTTGAGATCGAGCTCGAACTATTCTAGTGGTCCACGAGCTGAGCTCGAACTCGTAGTAATCGGACCCGCGAACCCAACGAGTCTAATAAACTTAACGAACCCAACCAGCTTTTACATTTTTATAATTTTATATAATTATTTATTAATATGTAAACATCTAAATCTTTTGTCCAAATATTTTTAAATTAAAAATAAATAAAAATTTAATTTAAAACTCGAGCAATTGGATTCTATATGATACTTGTCGAGACTATCGAGCCAAGTTTGAGTCTGATCTCTACGAGCTCACCGAACTCGAACTCATTAGAAGTTAGACGAACCAAACTCGATTATGAAGATATATATTCAGCTTGACTTGGCTCGTTTATATCTCTATATCTAATATAATACCAAGTTATGCTATTTAGTTTTAAACCGCCACTTAAACTGTAATTTTAATAATTATCATTTTTGTATGGTTTATATCACATTTTTAGTATTGCTAAATCATATTTCTTGTAGTGTGTATATGATTATCGATAACAATATTAAAATATCTTAATCTATATTATAAAGCATGATTGAATTTGAATTTTTTCTCACTTTCACATTATTTATAACCATGTCACATAAAAATTTACATATTTATAAGTATGTCATTTGACTGTTTACTAACCCGTGTATATCCTCCAATTGAACATTTGGCGCAGGTAATCAGGATGAGACGGAGCGTGCCTCTTAGGATTATATCATTTTTCTTTTATGCATCATTTATGGATTTTGTTCCTAGAGTTTTAGTTTGACTGCTAGACTTTGTATTTTAGTCCTTTATGAAGTTTAGATATGTTATGTTTATCCCTTGATGGGTTTTATTTATCTTCCGCATGTTTAGTATCTCTATTTTTATCCTTTGAGACTTGGACTTATCTTTTCCGAGGATTGGGTTATGATTTAGGCTTACATGACATGTGGGGTGACTCACATGTCACGTGCCGGTCTCACCCGGGGCGGGGTGTGGCACTCGGGGACGTCCACCACTTACCTGTACAAAAACCACGTGGGTGGATGCCCTCGAGGACATCCACCTTACGGGTTTTCTGCAGAATTCTGATTTTCTTCACACATCGAAATCCAAACCAACAACCACATAAAATCCCTACTAAACTACCCAGAAAACATGCATCAAAAGACACCTAAACATGTCCCTAACTTGCCCAAAATAAATGCACACAAACAACTCACTAATCGGCAAAGCCAACGGCAACGTAAGCTAAAAGACATAACTTTAATCGGAAGAAAACGGGTCTACGTTGAAGGAGGAATTGGATCATGATCAACGACACCACTATCATCCGATCGACACCATGGGATCAAAGGAGATGAACAGATTCATCAAAAACCATTCTTAAAGCCGAAAAATCCAAAAGATGAAGAAGAAAAGAGAACCACGGAGAACTCACCCAGGAGAAGAAGATGACGCGACGAAAACATCGCCGCTCGACAAGCCAAGACGCCGATCTCCCACCTCCATTGCTCCTGCTGCTGTCGGCCAAGGGAGAGGGAAAGAGAGAGGAGAAACGTGAGTCTTGGAGAGGGAAAGAGAAGGGGAAACCCAATGGGAAAGAGGGGGAGAGAGAGATGAGAGTTACGATTCTAAATCCCTAAAATCAATCCTCTAATTGAAGGAGGGCAAGATTGTAAAATCCACCCAACCAAAATCAAAAGAATGATAAAAAGGGGTTAAAAAAAAAAGTCATCGTCGGGTTTAGAACCCGCGACCTCCCCAATTTAATTCTCTCGTTCGCTTCCACCCGAATGGACTAAGGTGGAAGCCTTAAGAAAATAATAACCCGAACCAATTAAAAATCGGACGGGTTATCACATGATCTCTGCTCAACCCGGCCTGGATGCCGGGCTGATCTCCCATGCTCAACTCGACAAGGGTGTCGGGCTGATCACCGATGCTCATCCCGACAATGGCGCTGGGCTGATCACCTATACTTAGCTCGGTAAGGGTGCCAGGCTGATCACCTATGCTCTGCTCAGCAAGGGTGCCGGGCTGAACACCCTCCTGCTCGGGTAAGACAGTCTCTGGTAGATCTCTCTTTAGTCTGGTTAAAGAGATCCCAGGGTCTCGGTCGGACGTTCCTGGCTGTTAAGACATAAGGCCATCTTTGATCTCAAGCAAGAGAGCTTTCAGCTGGTTAAACTCTTCTCTTGTTGGTAGATTATCTTGTGTTTGAATTTGTTGTTCAAGTCCAGTGTTCGTTCTTATTCTAGTGCGAGTTGGAGAGGTAGACATGACTGATTGTCTCTTCCCACAGACGACGCCAGATGTTATGTCTGAAAATTTTCAAACTAACACCAAACGGCTCAAGGATTGGCTCCGGACGGTCTGACCAAAGGAAAGAACGGTCCAATGAGCTAGGTCGAAGTAGCTCGGCTCGGATGAAGTTGGATTCCACTCGCAAACTTGGAAAGATGAAACAAACCACGTCAGAGGGAAGCCCGGGACGATCCCTCTGATGCTTAAGTAAGCAAGGGCTCAACCAGGAGAAGAATCAGGCTCAGAACAGGGTAAGAACGTAAAAAGTAGCAAGAAATGAAAGAGAAAATACAAAGGGGGGGGGGAACCTGTCGCACCCGCTCCCGGGTGGGACCGGCACGAGACCCGTGGGGGTAGCCCACGTGCCCCTAAGCCTAAACCGAACCCAAAATACAAATCAATCAGAGTCAAATCAAAACATGCAGAAGACAACACGAACCCATGAAGGGAAAACTAAATCAAAGGGGGAGACTAAATCCCAATCATCAGAGTGAAGCAATCATGCGGAAGAAGGTCAAGACCCACATCGGGGAAAACATCAATCCATGACCCACATCGGGGAAACAAGGGTTCCAAAACCCAAGAGAAAGGACTAAGCTACATCGGCAAGTCCTAATGCATCTAAAAATGATCACAATCCAGAGAGTCTAATATCTCATCATGAATCTATGCAAATGAAACCAAAAGATGCATGAACACCCCAAAATAATTCCTAAGAGGCGTGCCCCGTCTTCCCGAGCATCCATCTAGCTCTCAACCTGCTCACCTGCGCCAAAATGTTCCGGGGGATGTACACGGGTTA